>JANHFO010002243.1:31385-41724 GCA_032468095.1 Pareas carinatus | reverse complement strand
GCAGTGGTTAAAAGCAGCACTGCAGGCTATTTCTGCTGACTGCCATCTGCCATTAGTCATCAGTTCGATTCTCACTGGCTCAAGGTTGACTCAGCCTTCCATCTTTCCGAGGTCAGTAAAATGAGGACTCAGGTTGTTGGGGGCAATATGCTGACTGTGTAAACCGTTTAGAGAGTACTGTAAAGCACTGTTAAGTGGTATATAAGTCTAAACAACAACAACAACAACAACAACAAAAATAATAATAATAATACAAAGAAGGGAATGATCCCAGGAACACTAATCAAGATAAACATTGGCTCAACTATTTCAATTTTACTTTTTTTCTCCCTACCTGCTGCTCTGCAAGTCTCCTCTGTATTTCTTGATTGTCGCAGATGTCATAAACAATAGGTTTAGAAAGCTCAGATTCAATGCGTGCCAGCCAGGTGTGAAGATGACTCATGTTTTTGTCCAGCTGTTGTATGAAAGCAAAGGTATCTTTCAACTTCTTCACTCTGAAATGAGGAAAGGATACATAATCAAGAAAAGCATAAAACATGTAAGATAGTGTGTCTATATATATGTGCATAGTTGTGATATATCACTTTTCATTTAACTGAATTTCAATAGACATCAAGCTCTGTATTCAATGCAGCAACTTACTCCAAGTATTATTCCAATCACCCCAACCAACAAGTGCAAACCAATCAGGTTGAGGAAACAACCATACAATTAAATTACTACTTGACTGCTGACACTCCTTTAGAGCAAAGGAGAACTATATGGTTCGAAAGAGCCATATACTCTATGAAACACTTATTTGTACAAATATATCATCTGTCACTTTAGCATTATCTTAGAAGTACTGTCTTATATCTGATAGACAGCCATTTTGCTTCCAATATGGGTATTAAAAACCTTCAATTAGCAGCAAAATTCTAAGGTGAAATAGGATAATATTTCACATATTGAATATTGATCACAATATTGTTGGAGGAACCTATTAGTCTCCTGATTATCATCTTGTTCTTCTTTGCAACTTTACCAATTTCCCTAAATCTGTTAAAAGTGATATTCCCAGAGCCATATTCTTTTCTTCCCCTATACCAGCTGTGTATCTTTCAAAATCTGCTCCAGGGGATTGGGAATTTTCCTGAGACGATTTTGGAGAAACACAGAGTATGGCACAGAAAACAGAAACTTTTACCAGGCAACTTGAATGCTCATGACAGAATGAATTTTTCCTTTCAAATCTTTTTCTTTTAATGATACGGTTTAAAACGTTAAGCAAAATGCATGCTTGTATTTCAATCTAAATATCCTTCTAAACAGAGGGGGTTGATATGTTACTTGAATCTGATAAGTCTCCTGAGCAATTAGAGAGCACTACTGTTAATTACACATTATTGGCTGCAATTACCTGTGCTGTTAATCAGATCAAACTATGACTTAGAATTGTCACTTCTCCAGAGTTATATTAACGTGGAATATGGCAGAAAATACAAAACAAGACCAAAGGACCTGGAATATTACAAAGCATCTGATGCCAACCTGATGAAGGCCACACTTGTATATAATGCAGAATAAAAAAATGAAATAAATGAATATTCCAAATAGGAGAAAGATTTACCATGTTTCCACAGAGACATCATGAGCAACATACAACCACAAGCCTTTGTGTAAAAGAATTCTACTCATGACAAATTCCATGGACAGAGCCAGCATGTGAGGTAGCCGGGTAGGGGTGGGGGATGCAGAACTGCCATGCTCTCTAATTCATTTACTCATAACGGCATCTTTCAACGATGAGGAAAGCAAAAGGTTTGTTGATTTCAACAAAGGGGGAGAGACTCGTGAATGTTATTTATTGGCTTACGATTCCTCCCCCCCCACACCTTTTGTCCAATCCTCCCTCCACAGACCACACACACACACACACACACCACCATCCATTCTGGCAAGCGCTGGGCCCCTCCCCCAAGACTGCTGCAGCACACAGACAAGGCTCATACCGCATCGCACAATTTTATTCTCACCAGACCCTTGACGACCAGAAATGCACTTACTGTTTATAAGGGAAAAGCATTCCTTAGCTTATCAGTCCAAAGCTGCAGGGACAGCATCTGACTGAGCCGAGCAATGGAGGAAGAGGAAACCCCTCCTCTTTGGATGCCCTGTTTAATATCACTGCCTTAACATGTCTCCCACATAGAAAGAAAGAGAAGAGTTGGAGGGGGATCTGAGGCCTTCCCCCTTAAGCCCTAATTAGAGATAATGTGGTGTATACATACTCGCACAACTAAATACACCCCCACAAGTCCATGATGAATAATGTTGTTAAAAAAAGCAAATTCTATTTTTCTTTTGATTTGGTATCTATTAACAATACCAGATTCAAACCAAAGGCTGACTTGAAGGAGCTAAAGTGCATAAAAAAAGAGAGAGAGGAGGGGGAGGTCAACTATTTTTCTTGAAAAAAGAACACTCTATTTTTCTTTGTTTGCAGGTGATTTTTAAGACCACAGTAACCATGATGCTCAGGGTGAAAATGCTACTCAGATGGCAGATATCTGCTAAACACTTTCCTCTCCTTCCTACTATATCATGTAGCATAATTTACGTGTCCTAGACCAGTGGCCCCCAATCTTTTGGGCACCAGGGACTGGTTCCATGGAGAAAGGTTTTTCTGTGAACCAGAGGGGGTGTGGCTTATGTGCTGCCTTCATCCCACGAATGGGGCTTGGCTTGTTTGCGATGCCCGGTTGCTGGCATGCTGTGGACGGGTGCCGGTCCATGGACTGGGGGTTGGGAAGCCCTGTCCTAGACTGCATTCTCACGTGATCACACTCTGCATTGTTCCATTCCCTGTCAGACACACCAAATACAGAAGTGGAGATTATTAGTTCTTGACATTAAGATTTGGATAATCTTTACAGCTTATTTATTTATTTTACTGGGGCATTGTCTGGATGTTGTACTATAAAACATTTTAAAACACTACAAGTGATAAAAGAGAAGATGAAATTCATATGAAACAAAACTAGCAACTGCATAAAATCAAAATAAACCCAAGTGAAGAAAAACAACATTATTAGAAAGATCTAAATAAGATTTCAAGATCGATGAGGATATTGGAATTAAATTTAAAGTAAAGTGGCTCTAATTCAGTACTGCATTGAAAATGGTATAACGAAGGTGCCAGTGGATCTATATGGCATGGGATGAGAGATTTAGGAGACAGTGGAATCAGCATCTCCCGATCTAAAAAGTCCTTTCATTAATATCCCTGAGATGATCTGAAGGTCTCTATGAGTAAGTAATATACAGTTACAGGTGTGGCCTACTTGTCATAGGGAGCCAAGTGAACAGCTAATTATATACTACTTTGTAGATATGAAAGCAAATATTTCAATTTCTCCAAATAGCACCTGATGGATGAGAATTATGCTACTTTGCCAAAACAATCATATACGTTACTGCATAGATGATACTTCAGTGTTGATAATAGAGTTACAGGTAGTCCTTGACTTATGACCGGTTGTGTAACTATCATTTGAAGTTGCAATGGGCCTACTCAGAGCTACTTATGATCTGTTCATATGATCATATTATGGGCACTTGGCAACCAGCTCACCATTATGGCCATTTGCAGTATTCATCTGACAACAATCTGCAATTATTATTTTTTTGCCAGTGCTTACTTCTTGTTTCTGGCAATTGGGAGAGAACTGATTGCTTAACAAATGTGTTGTTTGCTTAATGACCATAATTAAAATGGTTGTAATTTCAAATCCAGTCATGTGATGCCTTGACTTATGACTGCAATTATGATTGTAAGTTGAGGGCTCCTTGCACTGACTGAGTGTGGAGGCTCAAGGGTTAGGTCGAGCTTTGGAGCACAGACTGAGGACTGCACTGCAAAAATAGATATGGGCCCAACTTGGGAGAGAGATTTGCAAGTCTGAATAACCACTTTGTATCTTTCCCCCAAAGTATATCAAGGGCAGGGTTTTAATATCATTTTTTTTAAAAAACGTATTTTTTAGTTTGTCCTAATCTGGAGGATTCTGGTGGCTGCAGAAGGTATGCCAATAGGCTGCACGCTGGTTCTCTGCTTAAAAAGGTAAACCGAGTGATGTAAAATCTCACTCATAATTTATATACTTAATTTAATACCTATCATTTTCATTTTTGCTTAATGTTAAGAAAAAAATGAAAGCATATTGTGAGAGCCTCTTAAAACTCTGTCTTTCAAATTTAACATTTTAAAAGAAACTAATGAGAGGGATATCATAAAATACACTCTATTTAATTTAAACCCTTCTGTGTAGAAAAAGTTCAGAATGTATCCAATTTTATTTTGAGGCATTTCCAATCTTATTATTCGTTGATGACCTATAAACAACATAAGAGATTAAGCACTTTATGAAGGGAAAAAGCCAAGATAATTTAAGAGAGCAACAGTCCAAAACATTCCATCCAAAAAGGAGCCATCCTTAGGTTAACCAGCATACCGCTGCCTATCTGTTAATTCGCTTTAAGCACACTTGTTTAGGAGCAGACATATGCACTCATCTACTGAACTTTCATTCCTCAGAGCTGTGTGAGCCTGATTATTCCTGCAGTTTTCCAAAAGTTAATTTTTCAAACTGGAAGTACTTTATGATGTTTTGAACAACAGTTTTCCATAAGAAAAAGAACAGCTACATGTCTGGAACTTGGAACACCACAGTATAAGATGCTTCCAGTTCAGAGCATTAAGTTCTGAAAAACTGACAAAAAAACTCCTGGAATGCCTGAACAAAATTGGTCTGGAGGATAAACCAAACATTCCTGAATTGCAGTAAATATCGTGTCCTTGAAACAGTGGATTGCACATCCCTTTTTAGGACAGCTGAGTTGACTTTATGGAAAAAATCTGTCTTCTGCTTTCAACACTATCACAAAACTGCTCCTTGATTTGTTACATGGGAAACCAGTCAAGGAACCTTGTTAATAACACCTATAAAATTCTATAAAGCTTTGTGCAATGACAGAATTACACAACTACAATTTCCTGACTAAAAATATATTGGCAGCATGTGTCTTATTTTGAGAATTTAATCTTGAATTTGTTTTTTAGATAGAATGGCACACCTGCAGTTTATACAAGACTTCAACTGCTTGTGTTAGCAAAAACATTCTTTAAAATAAGACCAGGAATATAGAAACTCATGGCAAAAGACTGTATGAAACAGACCAAATTCCACCATGACTTAATTTATTTGTGTAATGACATCATTAGGCAAATTATATCATTTGCATCAATTTACATCATTTACTCAATGACATCATTATGAAGCTGACTTAATTTACATCATTTGTGTATTTATTTTAAAACACAAATAGATAAAATGGTGTGGATTTCAAAAATACTCCTTGATTTAATGTAATATCAGAAATGGATACTTCTCCTCCAGCATTATATCACTCTATATCTTTATAAAGCAATATCACTATATAATATACTTCATACACTATTACAAACAAATGAAAAGTTTCTCTGCTTGAAGGACTTCTAAATGTCATAAGTGTAGAATCAAAGAAAGAGAAATGAAAGATAAAATAATTAAGGGTGCAAAACAATAAAGGCATTTTGAAGTCTTATCAAAGACAGAGAATTAAATTTACATCTCTTTGATGTATATATTAGGACTATGCATATTATTTCATTTCAGCACTCTTCCAGAGAAAAGCTTCACTCTGATCTAAAGAACACAGAATATATATATATATATTTGGGGGGGAAATGCAACCTCCAAATGAGGAACACCTCATGCTTTTTAATTTTTAAGACTTCTTCCCATGTCTAAGAGTATCTCCAATGTTATTACATGAAACAGTTCAAAATGTTCCACAACATTTGCATGTTCAAAATCAAAACATATGTAGAGACATATTATTAATTGGCTGTTGTTGTATTATTCATAGATACACTAAGTTCCCCAAACTGCTCCTGGTTAGACAGACATCCTTTTCCAGCTGCTTCTCTGCACAAAGCAAGCCGTTGTGCATGGAAGAAGTCAAGCGTGCTCAGGCATTGTGGAAATGTGACAAGGCTCCATGCAGCTAGAGCCTTATGGCAAAGCAAAGGATAAGAAGCACATCAAGAACCAAAAGCTTGACTAATTTACCAAAATGTCCTCAGCTGTTTATTGCTTTAAGGTGAAGCGACATCTTTACTACAATGATCTGTTTTGACCAGTGACTTCCAAATTGATTTTGTTGACATTAAAATGTTCCCCAAATGTGCTCAGCCTACAAATTTGTTATAATTGATTAAAAGCAAAAACTGCTTGCACAAAATATATAGATTTTACAACAAACTACCATTTAGTGATATTTTGGCAGTACTATTTTAAAAAAGAGGATGTCATTAATTTTGATTGTTGATTAATTCTTTCCCTCCATCACTGTCTCCTCTCTCAAAGGAGAGCATAGTATTTCCAGGTGTAAATAACCAGAGTGTCCCTATGATTTATTTAAGATTTTGGGAAGCTCCCTTATTACTTGTGCTGGGGGGAATTCTGCAGACATTGTGGTAAGCTTTAAAAAAAGTAGCACATCCTGTGGGAAAAAAAGGATTATGGTAGCTCATTGTATCATCTAAACTTGCTCAAATTGTTTCAAATTTGATGAATGTATAAAGCTGTGCAAATGGAATAGTTTCCTGACATAAACTAATGGCAACATAGAAGGCACCTTAATTCACCACAGGTTCACTTCATTCATATTTTAAAATAAATATGCTTTCTTTTGCAATGCAGGATTAATGAAGCAATATTTGTTATTCTTACCTGTCTATCCAAGTGCCAAAAATAGCTGAGTTTGCTAATCTCTCTCTCTAATAGTGAAAAAGACATCTTCATGATACCATGCTTTTCCTGACACATAAGTCAATGATATTTTATAGGAAAAATTCATGCACAATGTCTTAGTTCAGCTAAACCTGTTTTAATCTTTTCAGGAAAGGACTAGGCTGAAACATAAGTCTCATATTCTCTTTTCTAAATTTTTAAAATCCTGCAAACCTTATATTATTAATAGATGGTACCAATCTAAAAATATAAAAGCCAAAAATGACTCACTCACTCACTCACTGACATATCACCAGATTTCCCAAGCTATTGAAGCTAGGAGAATATGACATTTCCTACATACCTTCATCTTTCCATCTAGGTGCTCACTAAGAAACAATTTTTTTAAAACATTAAGTTTTACATGGGTTATTTAAGATTTATTGCCATATTTAAATTCAGGATGGGTGGAGGGTTGTGATTGGACAAAATATCCAACACCATTTGTTTCCTTTCTCCTGATTGGAGGGCGTTTGCAACCTGTTGTTTTATTTTGTTTTTTTCCATTCAGATCATCATTAGCAGCAGCGCGAGAGAACAGTCTTATAGAAAAGCAGAAACACGGTAGGCTGCTTTTCTTCCTTTTAACCCTAACCCCCCCAGTTCTACCCCCTCACGATCCACGATCCCCGGCTCATCAGTGCCTCTTTCAGCAAGTCCTTCCTGGCTGCCCACCTTGCACTTTGCCCTCCAAATGGGGCTGGGCATTGAATCTACCCATCCGAACAGGGCCGGGCCTTCAATCCTCCCATCCGGAACTCCGAACAGGGCTGGGCCTTGAATCCGGCCCTCCAGCCCTCCAAACGGGGCCGACCCTTTTCTCCTTCGGAGACGTAACAGCGAATGATTTGCAGAGAGAGGGAGGGAGAAAGAGAAGGGAGGGAGGAGAAAGCCTGCTGGTCGTATGAACGCGTGCACACACATGTCACTTGCCCCTTTCTACCCACTCTGTAAGGTGTGACCCTCCCAAGGGCTCTATAGCCACCCACCCTAACCTAGGACCTATATCCAAAGGGAGATTAAACCAGAAGGAGAAGGTGCAAACCAGCAACTTTCAAAAAATCTTTCAGTGACATTAAACACTTATTTTATGGATTACCAGTGCATGCATAAACGGGTCTTTTCAAAATTTTCGCTACCCTTTAGGTAGTAATGCATTTGCAAATAATATAAAATTAGGTTGGATCAATATGCAAAAGCATATTTGAAAAAAAAAGATTGACAGTATGTGTAGATGTATATGAATATGTGAATATCTATTAATATGAATCTATCTCTACCTACCTACCTACATCTATATTTCTATCTGTCTGTCTGTCTATCTATACACACACACATATACACATATACATATGTATATTTATATTTATACCTACACGTGGAGGACGCCCAGAAACAAAAAACGGAGGCTGAGGCGAGGCAGGAGCGGTGCAAGAAATCCCCGTAGCCGGAGCACAGGTATCAAAAGCTAGTATTACAATATAATCCAAATATCTGATTCATGTTGCAGAAATGGACAACTAATTATTGTATGCTTCAGAGGCAAATAACTTCTTGGGAAACACAACTGCTAAAATGTTGGACAAAGAATGCCAGTAAATAGACATGCCTCTGAAGGAAGTGTCATTTGTTCACCAGTTTGTCACTTAGTATATGTTTAACATAAAATAGCAGTTAACCAACCATCCATAATTTTCTAAATAGGATGTTGGTGTAGCACACACTCACAAAACATAGATGAATTACAATCACACATTACATTGCAGAAATATATTGACTAAAATATAATGCATAAATTGACGATGAGATTTCTAAGAGAATAACAGTTCAAAGGGATCGTGGAGGTCTTAGAGTTCAACATTTCAGACAATTGTCTTCTCAAATTATTTCTTTTAGAATTTTACCATCTTTATTTATCTATTAATGAACATAGACTTACCGTCCTCCAATGATATCAAAGAGGTGCTGCCAGCGGTCATTAATTTTGTTGAGTTTCTCTTCAATTTCAGCCCCTCTACTTTGGTTGCTAGACTTAATCAGCTGATTGCCCATTTCCTTGAAGTGAACTAGTTGACTTTCATTAAACAGATTGATTTCCTCCATGTAATCCTAAATAAGATAATTTTAAACTTTTAAATTAATACATTTTGCATGGAATGGAAAAGATAGAAAGAAAAAATAGACTTCTACAGAAAGAAGCTTAAATGTAGGTGTCTAGTATTTTTACAATGAAAAAACCAGAATAGTTGACTATATTAAAAGTGCTGTAACCAAGCCCCCTCTTGTTTTATCTCTAAACTTCAGCCAGAAAACATGGATTGCATTTTTGTCTTCCATTTTGTTTATTAATGCTTCCCTTTCATTGGATGAAAATAGAGTATTCATTTAAAAAAGTTATGATATCTATTATCCTGAGCTAGCAAAACACCCTGCTAGTTAATTGAGCAGAGGGAGGAGTTAGTGAGCTGAGGAGGAGCTACTACAGAGATGGAGGGATAAGATAACTGCTTGTTATGGGATATTTCAACCTGCCATCTGCGGGCGAGACATCCGCAGTGGCTTGGGAGTTCATGGCCACCATGATGGCCATGGACCTGACCCAATTAATTCAGGGTTCCATGCACTCTGGGGGACACACGTTGGATCTGTTTTTTGTCTCTGTTCAGTGGTTGGATGGCCGAAACTTAGGGAAGATAGTCGTGGAGCCCCTGTCATGGTCGGACCATTGTCTCCTTCGGTTGGACTTCCCTATCGCCACACCTCACCATAGGGAGGTGGAACAGTTTAAATGGTTCTGCCCCAGGCGCCTGATGAACCCCGAGCGGTTCCAGATGGAGCTTGGGTCACTTCCTGAAGCCTGGAACCATGGCTCGGCCGAGGAGTTCACGGCTGCCTGGAATAGGGCAGCTGGTAGTGCCCTCGATCGGGTCGTGCCTTTGCGGCCTCTGACCCATCACCAACTGACCCCGGCTCCCTGGTTTTCTGAGGAGCTGAGGGAGATAAAGCGACGGAAAAGATGCCTAGAGAGCCGTTGGAGATCCGGCCGCTCCGTTTGTGATCAATCTTCTCTTGGGACCTTTACAAAGGCCTACTTCGGTGCAATCAGGGTGGCTAAGAAGAATTACTTCTCCGCTCTGATCGCATCTGCGGATAACCGCCCTGCTGCCCTTTTTGGGGTGGCCCGCTCTCTCTTTCACTTGGAGGTGTGGGGCGAACCCTGGCAGGGTTCTGCGGAGAAGTTTAGAGGTTATTTCCGAGAGAAGATCGCGCAGATCCGGGACGGCTTGGACTCTGACTGAGTTAGCCCAGACAGAGTGACGGATGCCGGTCTTGAGAATATTTGTTGGGATGAGTTTGATGCTTTTGCCCCTGAGGACATGGACAGGATCCTGGGGAGACTTAAGGCGACCACATGTTTATTGGACCCGTGCCCCTCCTGGTTGGTGCTGGCCTCCCGGGAA
>JANHFO010002243.1:11381-26842 GCA_032468095.1 Pareas carinatus | reverse complement strand
ACACCGCCCTGAGTCCTTTGGGAGAAGGGCGGTATATAAATCTAAATAAATAAATAAATAAATAAATAAATAAATGTATAGCATTGCATTCCTCACCATTGAGAAACGCAAAGCGCAGTTGTGAGGCACATAAGATTTAAGAACTACACAGTTGGATAATGGAAGAAAATGTGTGATCATTCCCAATGTTTGAAACCTCCATCAACAACATGTAGAACAAAGTAAAGTTTGAAGAATTTCAAAGAATTTCAATTTCTATTTCTATTTTTTTTTTAAATGTAGAAAACTATTCAGAGGAATAACTCTCTATTCTACTTTGCCCTTCTGTTTCAGATCACTTTGACCAAAGATAGTCAGTATTGTGGGTCTACTTCTAGAACATTATCTCTTTCATAATTTTCTCTGAAGCACCTTGTTGCTCAAAACTTTCAAAACTTGGGAGAATACTGTGACCACAAATTGGGAAAGTGGCAGGTTTTTTTTCCTTCACAGCCACAAAAAAGCTACGTTTGCTTACAGCACTGTTTAAAAAACCACAGGGATTTAAATTCTTCAAACTTATCTTGTATGCCTTTAGACAAAGCTGAAGAGTCATCTTTACTTTGCCTTGTAAAGCCCAATCTCAAACATCAGTGTGTCCAAATAAACTACTTACTCTGAGGCAGAGCTCTTCCCACTGGCTGTGCAAACGTTCAATTTGTTCTTTCAGCACCATCACATCTTCTGCAAGGATAAATTGAGCCAGTTCTTCCTTTTGGGCATCAAGTTCTTTTGCATTTTGGTTCCAGTTTGTGAGTGATTTCTCCAGCACCTGCATGAAAACACCAAGGGGAAAACAACAGCCCTTTCAGAGTCAGCTCCTGGGGAGTGGGATAGGGGGTGGGATGAGCTCATGTGCACTCATGCCTGCCTCTGCATTTTCTCTTCTCCAAGGCTTTTGGTTAATCTTGTGATTGGTCTTTATATATATGTAAAAGCAGGACCTTTTGTGTTGGGATCTTGACTCTTTTGTTGCTTTTAGTTGCTGCCTAAAATTAAGGCAGCTGGAGAGAAAAGGAAATGGGTGATTTTCAAATATTAAGTGCACAAATAGTTCCTCTGAATTCCTCAAACTCTTAAAAATGTATAGTGTTATAAAGCTTTATTTAAGATACAGCATGACATCTGTGAGACTATTCTTTTTTCTTCCATAAGAAATTTAACAAAGCTACTCTTCTAACATTTAAAAATTGAGGGAGTGCGTTTGTTTACTTGGAATAAAATTCACTGGGATTCACTGTGTATATTCCCAACTAAAAGTGAGTAAGTCAAAGAAAGCCAGGGTAAAAATAATTTGAAATACAAACTGTTGAATTCATGGGGATTGATTTTCAAATAGATCTAGCTACCTAGATAGTTGCACAATTACTTTTGCACTGTTGCTGCATCTCATTTCACATAATTCACTAGCACCAAAATGAACAACTCTCACTATTTGATCATACAACACCATTAAAGGTTTCTCGTCAACTTTTTTAAAAGCTCTATGTCACATTCATTATTTTTGAATTAATAATAGTGATTGCAGGTATGTTTTTTAAGACCCAGGGACCAGAAATCTTAGTACATCCAGACAATCTCCTCATATTTGTTCAATACATCAGCTTGTTTCTGAGCTGAAGAATTGTATCTTCTCTTCAATTTGGAGACAATGTCCCTGTTACTCCCTCATTAATTTCAGCACTGTTCCATTTCCACTAGTCCAGCATTCTAATTCAGTTCTGAACTTGTTTTAGAACATCAAGAACTGTTGTGCAGGTATATCTTGAATTCGTCAGTGAAAAATATTAAAACTTATGTTCCTTAAATTGCCCCAGAGCTTGGTCTTCGTAGATATACCTTTACTTGTTCCATGGTAGCTGGCAATGCATCAAATTCTATAGGAAGAGGTTTGTTTATGCTTCCCTTGAGCTCTAGTAAAACATAGCCCAGATCCTTCACTTGCCTTTCACAGTTCTCCCAGGTCTGTAATTTCAAAGAAGAAAAGTGAATTCATGATGAGCAATAAATATTGTTTAATAGGTAGAAGCATTGCTGCTTTCAGGTAACCTCGAATACATTTTGGGTTCTCTTTATAGGAAGAAAAATGACATCCATAAAGATTCTTTGCCTTTTATTATCTGCCTATAGCTAATGTATGCATTCTGATCTCATAATTTTTGCATTGATTTGCATTAAATATGCTATTCTTTGAGGTTTCTGTTAGAAAAACCTTCATAATGAAAGAGAATTTTACAGCAGAACTAGTTATCAAGAGAGGAATGCAACTGCCTTTCATTGGATGCATACAAGTAGATGCTAGATATCCAAATAGTTTTATTTGGATATCTATGCACAACAGGTGGTAAACTCATTGGCTTCAATGGTTCCTTCCTCTGAACTCAAGAATGAGCAAAACAAAAGCAATCTGCATGCAGAATTTCTTTTTGCCTTGAAAGCAAACAATATTTAAGCAACCAAAGTGGCAATAGATAGACACAATAGCAATGCTCAGGGTTACCAATCCAATAGTATTTTTCTACAATCACATATGATCTTTGAAAGAATCACTAATTAAACATTAACTGTATCACAGTTATAAATTAAAACAGAACCACAAGATCCTAGGCAAAAATGATACAGAATAAAATTCACGTTTAAATAAAAAACACAATTAAATCCCCAACAAATCAACCCTCTTACATCCGTTCTTATAGAAAAATACTCTCCAAATAATTAATGTAACAGCAAATGTATAAGAAGCTGTGGAACACAATTCAATAATAAAGCATTTTCCATATATTCAAGAGTTTAAGTTCAGTTTCTAGTAGCTGTAAATCCAAGAATTAGGGAGCAAGAGATAGAAACAAGTCCTGAAATTTTTTGGATTGGATTGGTATATGAACTGCAGTACATAAATAAACAACACAACCTTCCACAAATGGCAGATTCACACAAAAAAGATGAATTATAGACCCAACTGGTTTATTATAGAATAAGGATAACTGATTTATGTAAGATACCTGTATGGTGCCCTGAAATTGCCTGGCAATCTTCTCCAGCTGAAGTTGTGTGTTGTCCCAATTATCTCGCAACTTGTTCATCTCCAGCTGCATGGCAGCCTTTGCTTCAGGGGCTATCATGCCAAGTAACTTTTCCCCAGTATCCAAGATTAAAGAATATCTGGTTAGACACCTCTTTTGAAGTATTTCCTTATGCTACCAAGAAAACAAATAAGCCCAGATTGTTATCATTATATAAAATATAAATCATTGTTACGGTTAAAAGATCAGCAAGTAGAGTATTGAAAAGACACACACAGAGAGATGTAAAAGAATATCTACAAAACTATTTGAAAACAAAATCTCCTTAAGAATTACTTGAATAATTTTAGTAGAAAATATGCCTTTTCATATTACTATCGATTTTACAGCATTGCTCTCACTTCTTTAGTGGTCCTGGGAAGTGAAAGCAATTAAAAATATTTTTACAATGCAGTCCTTGCCCCCTCCCAAAAAAAAGTTTAACCACCTCTGGTTAGCATTATGCCTGAATCGAAAAAATACTTATCCTCCCAGAAATCTATTATTATCACAATTCCACAGGAGGGAGAAAGAAACTGAGATGACAGCTGCTAATGTAAAGATCTTATACTGGTATAGCCAAGTCTTTAAACCCATGTATGATCCCAAAAATGTATGCTCTCAAGAGTCAAGAGATTCAATATATAATGCAATGACTAGCACACTTCATGCAAACACCAATTTCACTTAAAAAAAAAGAAATAGGCTTTTAACTAGCATACCACTTTTAAGTGAGAATATTGTACTGAAGCTGCGTAAAGCACAAAAAAGAAGATAATCAATTTATTTTAATAATGAACTAGCACATAGGTCCATTCTACAATTAACAGTATTAAAATAAGATTTCTAGGGTCAGTTCAGTAAAAAAAAAGCCAACATTTGGAATTGCAAATAATTGCAATAATTCCACATTTAGTTAGAATTATTATTAATCAAATTTGAACCTGAAATTTATGCTAGAAAGAAATATGAGTAAGATACATGGGTATGAAATGCAATTTCTGGATCGTGAGGCCCTGTGCATAGTCACTTATGCTCTGGCCATCTCTCGTTTGGAATATTGCAATGTACTAGACCTGCGGTTATCCTTGAAGAGTATTTGGAAGTTACAGCTGGTCCAGTATGAAGCAGCACAATTGTTTTGGGGGCCTCTAGGGTGGTACACATAACACTATTGTAACTGTAGCTGCACAGTTTGCTTCCAAGTTCAATTCAAGATGTTGGTCATCACCTATAAAACCATTGATGGCATGGGTTCCTGAGTACCTGAAGAACCATCTCCCCAGGATGGAATTAACTCATTCCACTCATTCTGTAGAACCCATCAGCCAAGAAATTTCAGTAGTGGGGTCCAGGAAAGAGGATTTTTCTGTCATGGTCTCCACCCTTTGGAACATCTTGCCATTGGAGGTGAGGTCTACCCCTACCCTTCTGGCCTTCAGGAAGAACCTTAAAACCTGGTTCTGCCAGTTGGCATGTGGAATTGATGGACAAGCTGTAGGCTGGAGGTGGTTAATGCAGTGAAAGAGAGGATACTACCACAGCTCTGTTCCAAATCTCTTGTCTTTTAGTCTATATTTAATCTTTAGTAATTTTAATCTGCTTTTACATTGTTTTCATATCTCTATGTTTTATTGCATTATAATCCACCCAGAGTTGCCCCAAATTCTGAGAAAGGCAGTACATTTAATAAATATATAAACCTGAACCATGGAACACATCTATATCCAAGTTTACCCCATTTAAATTTTTCGGAAATGTGTTATTGTGGTCTACTGTTGATTTCTATGATTATAATAAATGGAAGGTCTAACCTTGAACTTGTGATTCAGGTTTCTAACTTGATCCAAGTGATACTTGTCCTGGCTCTTCACGGCAGCTATGTAGCTGTTTGTGTCCATGAGGAATTTTGTGAGATCTTGCAGTAAGGTTGTGAATTTTTGCCACTGCTTTACAAGACTGTCAATGTCACTCTTCTTCCGATGAGCCATCCGCACTACACTCTGCCACTGCTCCTTCAGCAGAGTGAGCCTGGAGATAAACTCAGTTCTAAAGTAACCAGAGTGATAATGTTAATGTTATTATGTGCTACCATCACATTGTGGACATGTGCTTTGGATCCAGGGTGCTATTTAGCAGGTACCCTATGCCACTATAGCGTACGGCCATCTAAAAGTGTTGAATCCTCTCCAGGTTGTTTGTATATACACAGCTATGGAGGGTGAAACTGCAACAGTGTATTACTAAAATGCCCCCCTTATACACAATAGGAAATAAAACTTATAGTACTCATTCTTAAAAAAATGGTTCTTTTATGTCACACAGAGAAACAGACAAACTGAGTATTTTGTGTTTTTTAGTTATTGGTCTTGGACTATAAACAAACTGTACTGAACTGACTTCATAATTTGTCAGCAGGAATAGAAGCAGTGTTATTTTTAAAATATAAAACTTCAGGCATAGACCACCAAGTGTCCTCCAGATGTTTTGGATTTCAGCTCCCATTTGTACACTGGAGCTTATGAAATTTGTAAACCATAGAAAAGCTGACTTTCTTAGCTCGTTAATGAGGAAGAGTTGCTGAAAGCTTTGTAACAATTATATTTATTTATAGAAATATCAGAAAGGGTCTGTCAGCTATCTGGAAATTCTGAGCCTTGTAGCTCTGACAATCTGAAGTGAACTGTTTTGGAAAAGGCTGATTAAGTTTAATATGAATAAATATGCAGAAGTTGAGACACTCATTCTAAAAATTTAAATTCACTGAAGAGATTGTTAAAGTGAATCACTGTGGTCATTAAGCAAATGTGATTAGTAAGCAAATCCATTTTCCGCAATGGGTATTGTCAGAAACTGTAAGTAAATGCCAATTTCTGACAACAGAAGTTGTAAGTTGCAATCACATAATTGTAGGACACTGCAAATGGCTCTAAATGTGGGCTGGTTGGAATCGCTAAGCTAAATCATAAGTCGAGAACTATCTGTAATGATAGCTTTAACTTTTTTTAAAATGATTGGTGCTCGTGTTCACCTCATTTCCACTGACAGCCATAAAAACCATGGTGTACACCATCAAGTCATGTATTTTACCTGTTTTTTACTTCTCCTGATTCCAACATATGCAGAGCTTTGGATACAAGGCATCTGAAAATTTGCTGATTTATGGAAATTTCTGCTTGCAATATCTGTAAGTAATAAATAACATTTAATCATTATTATAGTTCAATGAACTGAAAGAATGTCAGTTGTAGCAAGAATATAACTTCAAAGGTGGTATTGAAAATACCAAACTCCCAGTTCTTTGGATCAAGGCCAAACATTTGGAAATATTACCTCATATTCTTTCTGCTGTTCTTGCAGCTTCTCGAGTGTATCCGGCATGTTCTCTTTCAGGCTCTCTTTAATTTTCTCTAGAAACTGCACCCAATTTTGACATTGCTGAAGAAATGTCTTGTCATCTGATGGATCCTTCTGTAGTTCGCTGCAATTTTTTTTTTAAAAAAAAAATCAAATACAATGACTTCAACACAGACTTAGCTGGGAGTTACCTTAGGTATGACTAACTTAGATCTTACAGATTTCAAGAGATGTATTTGTTGTAGATCAAAGCTATTACCCATGATCCTGTAGAAAAATCTCTACGATAACCTTTCATTACTTGGTATTTTCCCAATGACATAGATTATAATTCTCATCACTTTCAGCCATCAGTTGTAGCCCACCGTACACCGTATCATAAAGTAGTGGAAGACTACCTGAGAATCAAGACTGTGAATCTAATTTGAAACTTAAGGTGGCCAGTGAGGAAGAACAGCTTGGAGGCTGCTAGAAGTCAGGTAGTGGAACTAGCCAATAGTTTAAATCAGAGATTCCTCATATTTGAGGGTTAGGGTTAGGGTTAGCATATTATGGTCACTCAAGAAAATAGCTGCTATGAAGGAGGAGAACTGTCCATAACCAAAATGGGAACTATAAAGGATATGACCAATATGACCAATCACAAAAATTAGTTTATTAAAAGGCAAATTAGTGAACTACTTCTCTGCTACAGTCCCAATGATATGTGTTATCAAATTCCACCTTACCTTTGTTTTGGTATGTACATAAAGATACATTCATAAAGAAAGACTGAGAACCAAGAAATTAATTAATTAATTAATTAGGGTTACAGATCCTGTACAGAATCTAAATGCAGCATGCCAGCTTCCCATTTAATTTTGTTTTAAAATTAAACAAAATCTGTAAAAAATTGAAAAGTACAAGGTAGAAGGACCCTTCAACAGATTAGTGTCCATGGCAACTAACTGAAAAAAGCTGACTTAGGTGAGTTTAAAGAAATTTAGTTAACATCATGGACAATGGGGCTTAGCAATAGCTGTTGGCCATGATATCTACATGTAACCTTCACAGACTGTGCTTCTCTAAATACATGAAGGTGGGAGACACACAACAAGGAAAGCCCTACAACAGATAGTCTGCGACCTTCCAGCATGGGAGCTCTGAAGAAGAATCTGGTTGTTCGGTTTGGGATACAGATTAAATTATACCACTATCTTTTTATAACTTGAATGTCCCCATTTTTGATGTTCTCCTATGTTCCCACTACCATTTGCATATTATTAACATTTTCTTTCAATTCACTGGACAGCAGTTTATATATTCAAAAGCAGGTTCCAAAAATCCTATCTCATGAAACTATTCCACGAGTGTTGCATGGAAAGATTACTAGACTGTGACTAAAACATGACAAGATGAATGTACTTTATGATTATGAATGTATCTTATGCTTATATGTACACGACAAGATGAATGTATGTTATGATTATGAATGTATCTTATGATTGTAATCACAGTTTGTTTATTGTATGTATGTAGGTATAAAGCATGTACACCGGAGACACAAATTCCTTGTGTGTCCAGACACACTTGGCCAAAAAATTCTGATTCCGATTCTGAAATTAAAGGATTAATAGGATTGCTTACAGAAAACAGCTTATAGAAAACATCATATATACAATATAGTTTAGTCACAGAGTTTTCAAGACTTTAAATACTTTGAGTGTCCAATGGCTGTAAATAAAGTGACATAAACTACTGTGATGGAGTTACATTCTAATATGAAAAATAGGTCCTGTTTACCTGCATTGCTCCAGAACTAGAGCAGTTTTCTGAGTCCACTGCCGATTAAGGTTTTGTAATCTCTTTACAGTGAAGTCACAGAGTGGCAATCTAAAGCTGACTTCATTCAATCTCTCCATTTCAGGAGACAAAGATGTAAGACTCAATAACTGGCTCTGAAAAGAACAAATAAATTAAATACTAGAAAATCGTGTTTATTTGATTTCTTGCAAATGTTATCCAAAGGAGAAAAATCACTTCTTTGATGTATGATGAGTAGCAAAAATTGGTATAGGTCTCTCTATGCAATATTGCATACCATAGAAAAAGGCATAATAGCTATCTATTAATGGGGCAGCATATGTTTTAAGACAAGTTCGCAATATCAGGGTAGGATAAATATCATTGGACTCGAGAGTTCCTTTATTTCTCTCAGTTTTTTGGAACTAATAAACTTTCATTATTTACTGGAAGTTCAAAAAATAGTGCCTGGAGCAATGCTGTACATTTGGAATTAAATAATTCTGAACCCAGGAATTTGAACATTTCAGAATATGCACTATTTCCACACGAAATAAAGAAATCCAAAACTTATTTCCATGTCAAAAGTCAGAAATCCTTGCTCAATACCAAGATCTACTGTCTGGTCATTCCTATACAACGTGGAGCTAGGATTCAATTATAATTGGATTTTTTTGTCATAGAACGCACTGGAATGCATTCCGGCACTTTTTGCCTTAAATACAATAAATTAAATTTATGTCAAGAACTGAATATATAATTTTTTAAAAATAAAATATTAACGTGAGTTCTAGAACCGTTTTTCTTACAAAAAAATGATTGGATGACTTATTTAGACTGATCTAATGACTTATTTATATCTTGCTTTCCTTCAGAATAGTTCAGAATGGTTGCACTATTTTATGCTAATTTGGTTAACCAAGTTATTACAACTGGTCACAGTTGGGCTTTGTACATGGGAACTGCTAAATTAAATGTCCCAGGCAGGATCCCTTCTTTGTAAACTTCCTTTCAGAGTTACAGAGTATGTGAAAACATCCCTCACATGGAACTATAGCCACGTGATGCTATGCTGTTCTGTCAGGTAATAATTCATGAGTCAGAAAGACCTCTGTGTAAAGATGCAAAAAATGTGTCACATTCAACCATTCCATGGCCGGGACACCTAGTTTGGAGTGTTTCATTTCCAGATAAAGGGTGAAACATGTACAATCCAATCTAGGCATGGAAATAACCACATACTTATGTACAAATGGTATGGTTGCAATTGGAAGTGGAGTGGGAGTGAGAAAAGGTTAAGAAAACTGAAGGATGTGACTAAGTGACTAAGAAAAGAAAGGGACTGATAAGGTTTGGATGAAGGAAAAAAAAGGAGGGCACTGGAAAGACTAAGAGCAGGCTGGGGCAAAGACAATGTAGAAGAGAATAAGAGGGAAGAGTCAGGTGCGCCACCCCAGGTCCCTTTGTAAAATGTTTCAAGAATTTGTTTCAACTCTAATGTTCCACATTTCAGTTTTGCCATGCAACAGCCGGCCTGGAACAGTTCAGCGGTATTTCTGAAACACAGGGTGTTTGTTTGTTTGTTTTGGGGTCGAAACAAAATATATTTGCTACACATGGCTACTTCCAAACTTTACTGCAAGTCGATTTTAATAAAAATAACAACATTTAGACAATCTTGGTTGATTTTAAGAAGCTAAGGATGGTCAAACCTGATTAATACTTGAATGACACAGATGAGGCTGAGAAATTTAAAAAGGCAGTGACAAATCAAATCTATACTCTTGGCAACAAAGCTATGTGGAACTGAGGGTTCCTTGGTGATCTTTGAGCTTGGTTGTTTTCTTGCAGATGTTTCATTACATAAACTAGGTAACTTCATGAGTGCTAGTACTGATGCTACCTAGATTGGATAATGAAACATCTGCAAGACGGACCCCTCATGTCAACCCTGAGCTACAAATATTCTCCATTATTGACTATGTGTAACCGTCCACCAAGACACCAAGATTTGATATAATCTCCAGGGAGGCTTTAGCTTACTTTTGATCCAAGCTATGTGTTATCTCTTTTCAGAATCTCCTTAGATTCTGTTTAATGAAGACCATGAATCTGCAAGCAGTATATTAGGTTTGTTATTGCTTTTCTGGAGAATGGTAGACAAGGATGCATTACTACTAACAATACAAAGTCCCAAAACCATATGTATTAAGCCTAGGATGTGACACTGAGGGGATCTTCAGAGATATTGGGTAGCCAATGGTTGGAAACTTTTCATCACCTGATCTGTTCATTGTGAGATAACCACTTTTGGGCAGCATGAAAGTATTTTACTGCCAAAATGAATAAGGAGGTCATCAGGTTTTGACAGGAAGAGAAGACTTGGATAAGAGATATGCTTGGTATCAAACACTGTTAATCAACCTACTGGTACATTTCATGTTCATTTAAACTGGGGTGGTCAATCTGCAATCCTCCAGATGCTGATCAGAGACTAAGTATATATGGGTATCTTAAACCATGAAGAATTTCAACTCAGTTCCCCATAACAAAGAAATGCAAAAGGTGTACCTCATGAGGCAGCATGCAGTTTGCCAGCATCCCCCTTATGCCCCTTCCTTGTGTTTTTTAGGGTTGGAGTTTTTAAAGAATTAACCTCCTGATCTTTTTATACTTCTTGAACGTTTCCTCTGCAAATGGCTCTTCTTTTATGGATGGCCATCAGCATGTTACAACCCTTGAACTGACAGAATATCCTTACCCTGCTATAAAGAGATGATTACTTGATAAAATAAGGGACTCCATACCCAGATGATGTGGAAGAACATTTCACTATCTAGATTACTTAGGGAATCCAGAAATAATAGAGTTAATTTGTACAAATATTGCTTAAATATTGGTGCCTTTCAGAAGTTTTGCAACTTGATGCCTCTTGTATATTTGGAATTTTAACTCCTAAATTCTCTTCTGATTATATCATGCTGTCTGGGGTTGATGGGAGTTGGAGTTCAAAACACTGAAAACACACTCTATTGCCTACTCATGTCTTAACTATTACCATGAACATAGACTTACCTTGAATAGATCCAAGTCTTTTTTGTTTTCACATGAATTGTCCAGTATTTCTATGGAATGTTTTACATGATTTTCCAGTTTTTCTAAGGAATCCCCAAAATTCTCCAGTTGTAAAAGACCATGCTGAGGGAAGAAAGAATTATGAAATACCGGTATTCTATATGATTTAGCATATTGTTTCAAAATATAGTTTACCACCCAAAATGGCAAGTAACAGAAATAAAATAGGCTGCGGCTGTGATTCAGAAATTAACATTTTAAAATTTAAACAAAAATTGAAAAGGCTAAATTTTGCATCATATAGAACTTTGTGTTAGCTAGTGCTCTGACATTCTATAGTCTCCAACAAGATGTATATCTACAGATCTTCCCTATGTATCTGCCCCCTGACTTTATCTTTTTTAAAAAAAACATTATTAGTAGAGAGCTTGCTATAAATCAAAACACTGGCTTTCAATCTCATTTTTTTTCTTCCAAAGGATGATTTCTTGAAAAAAATATAAATGAGTAGCAACAGCTCAGGATATATTCTTAAAATTCCATGGGTGTCCCATAATAGCAAAAGCATGGGAAATCCAGATATATAAATGAAAGGTATTTTCCAAAGACAGGAAAACTATACAACTTCCCACTCTTTTCTGAAATTGCTTATATCAAGCAATTAGCAGTACCTGATAAGCATCTGCTTTGATCTGTAGCATCTTTTCCAAACAGGAGATCCTTTGAAGTGGCTGGGACTTCTCCTGAAGAAGGACCTGTGTTTTTGGTTCAGTCAACCGAGTTATACTATCTCCTGATTCAGATGCTGTAAAATAATATTCTTTGATGTCTTGAAGGCCAAGTTGCAGTCTCTAAAAACAAAGGGATTACACCTTAAGAGAATCACTGCAAGACCAGAGAACTAAGATTCTACCTGCTAGATTACAAAGAGGCACAGGGAGAGCCAACTATTCATCTAACTCTTACTCCATGTCTATGCTCATTTTCAAGTCTTGATTTTTCACTGCTATTGGCACTTAAAGACAGCAAGAACTGTCATATAATGCAGCTGAGGTGCAGCTTGTGAATATTACACAGATCTCCCTCAGCTTCTTTGGGGGCAGTCGTCTGTGCTATAAATTCAATGCTAGAACTGTTATATGTAGCTTTAAAATGTCTCCATTTTTATCCTAGGATCTTATAATTTAAAACAATATTACAATAGCAATCAAATAAACAATCTAGTTGTCCACCTATCTTTATAAACATAAACTAGAAAGCACAAAAGAACAAATTCTTCAACTACACTTCAGAGTGCACTAATTGATGAACAAGACACATTGAAGTTGATAGATCTATAGAATAAAAGTGTGGAAAATGCTATGCAATTTAATAAATAGATTTTTAAAAGTGGAAAAAGTCTGATCTTAGAAACTCAGATTAGGGAAATACATCAGTCCAATCTATTCCTATCTTGCATCTTCTAGATATACAACGTTCTTGTGGTGAGGATATTACAACAAGCTAACCAAACCAGAAGATACTTCAATAAAAGTACAACTGATTAGAGATATAAGCATGTAGAAAGTTAGGGAGAATTATCTTAATAGGTAGTAAATTGCAAGAATTGAGTCTCAGCACCAAAAAAGTCCTATTATCTTTGCTGCATCTTACTTATCTAATTCATGAAATTGCTTGCAGACTCGCCTGAAGTACCTTAAAACACCATTCAAACAATCAATTGTGAGAGCCACCATTTGCAAACCAACAAAAGCACCCAAAAGCCATGCTTTCCAGTTATAAGCACCTCAGTTCTGGTCAAGGGTATGTTTGAACAAAACCACTTTATCTTGTGAAAGCTAGTAAGAAGGTCTTCACTCAAAACCTAGATTAGTCAGACTGATGAGGCCTCAGTTCTTGAATCCTGCATTGTTGGGATGCTTAATTTCCTTTAACTTTCCGACTGTATATGATGAGCGATACAAAGAAAATTAAGAAAACTGTTGCTTGGTAGGCTTATTTTAAGGAAAGGGAGGGAGAAATGTAATTGAGGAGCACCTCATTCAAAGTATATAATTTAAGACCATTTCCATTTAACACCAGTTACCTAAAAATCATGCTCTTGAGAATCCGAACCACAGCTTTGTAGTTAATGGGCATTGAATAAGTAGAAAATGCTAATTTACTACCATTAAGGACAAATTTTGCCAATAGGACTAATGCTTGCCTGATTTCCTAAGCCTTTTCCCCTTGTCACGGCTGCTTTTCGGGCTAAATGAGTTCCTTGCTCTAAAGGGGTCCATTTTAATTTCTTCACATTAGGCCTCCTAAGCAATTTATTAAGGCCATACACACTTTTCGAACCATTTGCAAAAATGCGGAGAACTTTACCCTAAATCCTCAACCTCAGCTAAAACTGTTAGCACAGGGAAGAAGAATATTAGGCTTAAAAGCACAACAAGTGGTCTGACAGATTCTTAATAGTCATTCACAACTGAAAAGAAAATGAAAAAAAGAATCATCCCCATCCATTAGGGTTCTTCTTTAGAATTACTCTTTATAAAAGAAGAATTGTTTAGCTCTCCACTGCTATTTTTTCTTAGGTTGTGGGGCGGAGGGATGACTATTAACACCAGATGGCTTTACCAATTGCTTCTTGTTTGACAAAATTATCTTTTTTCTTTTTTTTAACTGTTGTCCAGAGTCATGGAATTATATTGTAGAAAGCTGCTTCTATATTATTATAACACAGCAGAAGCATTTCCACTGCTGTGTTAGTACTTTTTACTGTATTACTGAAGAAAATTCTGAAATATCTTCCTCTACAGTACAAATCTGTTAAATTGATATAAAATGCAGGTGAGCTTCCTCTAGTCCTGCAATACCGATGGTACACTCTTTTTCTTTAGTTCAAGGACCAAAGATCTTGGAGCAAAAGAAAGTTTTAATAGAATTAACCACTCAGAACCAGTCAAAATGTCTTCAGCTCAGAAACATGCACAAGCCTCAGACCCGCTGACAGGAAACGATGTTCCTTGGTAAAAATGGTACGTTCAGATTTATTCTCCATCAAGGGCTTCTCACTCCCAATCCAGGCATTTGTGGGAAAAGATTGTTGCTTTTTGCTTCCCCTCACCTATAGATTACAGTTCTTGTTTGGAAGTACATGTTCTTCGGGAAGCACAGGTAACCTTGATACATACTGGGTGCAATTGGAATAATTATTCATCTGGCAAAAGCCTTTAGCAACATTTATGAGCTGACTCAAGGACTGGATCCAAGACATTTTGGGTATAAAAACACAGCTGTTCTGTTGTCGAGCTTTAATTTTCTTTGAATTAGTTTTGTAGAAATAAATTATAATGAACATTTTATAATAGCAGAAAAAATGGATTTTGTTTCCTTTACCAAGCTTTGATATTATCAGTATTGGACTTAGGGTAGTGCTGGTGGTGGGTGGATTTTGCATCCCAAAGGAGAATTTAAAGTTTTGCAAAGTTAATAACAGAAGTCTAAAACAGGACCACAAAAGGATAATAAGCGGTGCCTTGTGATCTTCATGACTATGATTCTTCATATAAAAATTAAAATTTCCTAAGTGAAGTCTACAGTATAAGTGGAAGCTTGATAAAATACTGTCTTGGTTTAAGTTGTTCTATTGTTGAAACAAAGCAACAAACAACATTCCAATCAATTCCAAATTAAGATATTCAGTACCTATTGACAGGTTTTGGTATATGCTGGGAAAATCCTTGAAGCCTGTTAGCTTTGCAAATGCAGCTACCTGGTTACTTTGAAACACAGAGTGCTGGATTAAAAACACCCTTATTTTAGCCTTAAAATAGCCCTCCAATTGTAATTTGCATCTGAACCATCAACTTGAGACCATTGTGCTGCTAAAGCAGCATGAAACTGAATCAAACAGAACTGGCAGGAAATCAGGTTTTCCATGGAAAAAGTACAAGCCTTTTCCTATGTAAGGAACAGGGCTGGATGCCTCTTATGGCTGCTGGAAAAGAACAGAGCCTTGCAGTCAAGGTTCTCTCTGTTTTGGTTCCAGTAAAGCAGGGGTTCCCAAAGTGGGCGCTACCGCCTTCTGGGGGGGGGATGGCTTGGGGGGTGCTATGAGGCCAGGGGGGCATCCAAAACTTGGACTATGCGCCCTGA
>JANHFO010002240.1:83494-104854 GCA_032468095.1 Pareas carinatus | reverse complement strand
CGGACTGGCTAAAATCATTTTGTTATCCGGTTGTGGACTGTGGATGGATTTTCAGATTTTGGATGCAATTTGCTCGTGTTTGCTTGGAATCACAAGCCAGGTGGGGTGCAATTTAATTGTGGCGTTTGACGGAAAGGACTTAACAAAACTCACGTGTTCAACAGACAGGTTGCATCCTTCCTGAGCTTTTCCGTCTGGGATCAACGCTAATTTTAATCCTCCCGATGGAATACTTAGCTGAGTAAAATTCCTGCCCCATTCGCGATGAAACTCTTTACTTTCCAAATTTACCGGCTTATATTTTCACATTTCCTTTAATTATTTTCTTTTTACTGTGTTTAATTAAAAAAACATAGTTTCATTTTTCCAACAAAGTTGACTGAATGAGTTCCTCGAATTTTTTGGGCTAGGTACGGGTCCAGAAAAATTTAATAAACGAGACGTATACTTAATGGTAGCTATACGGACCGCAGCAAGAATTGTATAGGCACAAAATTGGAAAAGTGAAGAAATCCCATCGGAAGAAGAAGTACTAAAGAAAACGTCAGAATGTGCAGAAGTGGATTGGGATTGGGATTGGGCATGCCTAGGTTAATGAAAAGAAGAACTAGGGGGGACATGATAGCACCCTTCCAAAATTTAAGGGATGTCCCAAAGAAGACGGGGTCCACTTCTTCTCCAAAGCACCAGAGGTCCAGAGAAGAATCAAACCAAGGGGAGAAGCAACATAGAACTAAGGAGAAATCTCCTGGCAGTGAGAGCAATTAATCAGCGGAACAAATTGTGAATGTTCCAATACTGGACGTTTTTAAGAAGAGATTGGACAATCATTTGACTGAAATGGAGGAACAATGAAGCATGAACCAAGAGGTGCTCCAAATCGATTTACGTTCTTCGTGGTTCCTCAAGAGTTTGGGCCAGCTCTGCTGTGCACGTCTGCCTCAATGGGGCCCCTGGATTGAGAGATTTGGGGAGATTTAGGACAGGGGGGTGAGGGTGGCTCATACTTGTAGCTGAGTTTGAGCACCTTGGTTGATTGTCCACGTCAAATTCCCTCTTGGCATGATTAGCTGAAAATGCTACATGTTACTTTAAGAGAAACCTGTCATGATGTGAGAGGGGGAAGGAATATAGTAACCTATTCGGTGGGAAAGCCTGCTTGCTATATTAAACTCTTATCAGTGTGGCCACCCACGCACTCAGGTTGCCTTGATAAATTGATAATTACCAGGGTAATGCCTGAGATATCCTGGGAAAGGAGGTTGAGCTTGGGAAACGTCTGCTTAATACTGTGTAAAACTACATAATAGCTAAATCCAGCTTTCCACTTTCATGGACTCAATACTACCTGACAGCTTGTACCAATAAATCAATAAACTTTGATCTGACTCTTATCTTAAGTTTCTTTGAGTTCATCAAGGAATGTTGAGAGTCCAAGTCTGAAGATCTCCGTTGAGGGCCTCCAGCTCCGAAAGTGATTCCAATCAGTTCTGCTTCTTTTGATGGGGAAAGAAAAGTGTGGGATCAAGACCACCTTGACACCCATCTGTGACGGGGCTCGGGGTGACAAAGGTTCAGGGTCAAGAAAATTACAAAAGTTAGCATCTTATCTTGGCTCCTCTTCAGCTCTTCTCCTTACCCCGCCTCTTGCCTTCAAGCCATAATGATTAACGTCTGTCTGTCTCAGCCTACCTTTAACAAGTGGCAACACATTTACACATGTTGCAGAATTACTGTAATTATCCTGACACATTTTCCACAGGGAGATGTTTATTGAGTCGAAGAAACAATGTTATACCTCAAGGCTCCGTTTCCTGTCCGGAAAAATCAGCCGCGGTGGTGACAGAGTCCAGTTCAGACATACAAGGGAATACATGGGAAACACATGAGTGGAGAATTTGCACGGTTAGCTCAGGAAGACACAGGACCCACTAATAATGATCCCTTTCTAGGGATTTACATTTGCAATGACTGGCTGGGATTCTGAGGGCAGTTTCAAACATGCTTCCTGAACTTGACTGGACCAATTATCTAGCTTTACCTCGTGAACATCTTCATGAAGATCTGGTTGATTCATGATTATTTCAGTAACCTGGATAATCCACCCAGACACCTCAAGATACTCTCACCCTAGTTCCGTAGCACCATATTGCTGTTGTAATTGAAGGGATTATTTGGGGGGAGGAGGGTTGTGAATAAAAATAACCAATAAGAACTCCATTGATTCTTCCTGGACCTCGTGGACTTTTCTTCAAGATAGCAGCTAACTGGCTTGGTTTCTCCTTCTTCTCCGTGTCTTCTTCCTCTTCCTCCTAGTTAGGTTCCAGAAATCTTCCAATCTTCCCAAACCAATTTCCTGTTCCTTCTATCTTTAGATTACCAATAATGCATTCCTCTACTCATGAAAGAAACTAAGATGATAGGCCATTGTAAAGTTCATTGATTTATTTTACAGGTTGACCGGCTAACAGACTTCAAATCGCTGATTGTGTCTTGAGACATAAAACATACACTTTTGAAAGCACGTTTCTCTTCTGTCCGTCCCTTTTCCTAGATATCTGGACTTGTTGTCATGGAGTTTGAAATGTAAGGGGCCTCCTCTGAGATAAGACAGCTGGCTATAACCCAAAACAATATGACTATTGCAAAACATTCTCACAGTTACTCTGCCCTTTCCCCCTCCCCTATGGTGTTGGCAAATTCAGAGAGAGAAATGTCAACTCTGTCCAGGATGTTGGGGTGGAGGTGGGGAATTTGACATACTGATCATCAAGCCGGATTGACTTTTTTTTCCAGCTAAGTCTGGAAATGCTGAGGTCAAAAGTTGAGATCTTCTGAGCTTTGGGTCAACCAAAAATGATTCATTTGGACATTTTATTACCGTTCTGGTCTATATCGTTTCTTGGACCAACTTTCAAAATTGTGACCATGGAATAAAATCAGAACTTAGATTGGGTGAAAAATGTTTTATGGAGTCAGAAGATATTATAAGGGTAGAAACATGGACAAGAACAAACGCGTTTTGGATGGAGAAGACTCACATGATGATGTCGGTGTATCTAGTACTGGCACTCACATTCTCTGGCATTCGCACAACCGCTGTCTAGCAGCTTTGACATCAACACACAGTGGAAAGCTAAATGGGCAGCTGATTGCCCAGATACATGCAGTTATATAGTTGACCCTACGCAAAATAGGCTAAATAAATCAATATACATTGTCATGTTGGTGCACTAGTACTGAGTGGAACCCAAGTAAGAAGATAATAACATCCTGAGGAGCCAGGATGGTGCAGTGGTTAAAAACGGTACTGCAGGCTATTTCTGCTGACTGCCATCTGCCATTAGGCATCGAAAGTTCAGCAGTTCGATTCTCACTGACTCAAGGTTGACTCAAGCCTTCCATCCTTCCGAGATCAGTAAAATGAGGACCCAGATTGTTGGGGGGCCATATGCTGACTGTGTAAACCGCTTAGAGAGTGCTGCAAAGCACTGTTAAGCAGTCTAAAAGTCTAAATAATAAATAAATAAATACTGAAGTTCCCTGTACGTGATCTTTCTAGACATTGCTCCTTGATTCAATGGGAGGGTCTTGAAATTGATGGTTGGTCTAATTCAGCCTAGCTTCCATCTTATTTCTCCGCCGTTGATGTGAGGAGCTTCAACAAAAGGCTTTTTCCAATTCTGCTGTCTCTAAAGTTTCATCACCAACCGTGGTTAAGAATGACCTAAAGTTAATATTTGAAAGACTTGGTCTGTTGTGGTTTTCACTCACAGGGCTCCACCCCTGTGTGAAGCACCATGAATGCAGAACGAGGTGCCATGCCTTGAAAGTGAGTGATCCAAACAGGAAAACGGCAGTGAGCAATTCATTAAATTCATGGAAATTAAAGGCATCATCCATTCTGAAACCGTATAAAAGGTCCAGCAGCTCCAAAGTCCAACATCAGATTCGTTCAGCCCTGAAGAACTCAACTTGAGTCTCATTCACCACTGTAAGGTCTACCTTTTCTGTTGGAGATCCTTTTAAAAACTTGGTCTTATGGACTGTGGCAAATTGTGTGGGCTGGCTGTGGCTCTCTTATCCAATTTATTGTACCGCTTGTGTATTTCAATATCGAACCTCCTGGAAAGAAGGTGGGAACGGTGTCCAGGATTTTCACCCTTTGATGAGTTGTCCAAGTTCTGGATGGATGGTCTTCATCAGTGTATTATTTTCAAAAATGGATGTTTTAAAAAAATGAGGTTCTTTGGTATCTAATCTTGTTCTTTGTGCTTCAGATTCCTTATTTAACATTTGCATGAATGGAAGAGGAAAAATTAAGGATCGGACTCCGATTAACTCTTTCTTCCGGTTTTTGTGTTTTTTTTTGTAGATCTACCGGCTCAATCCAACCAAGATGGCCTCCAGATGGGACCTCTGCTCTTTCACCTGCCCTCCCACCTCCGTGACCATTCAGCCACCACCTTTCACCGTCACCATCCCAGGACCAGCTATGTTCTGTCCTGACCAGCCTCTCTGCATTGACCAACACAACCCTTGTGTGCCACAATGTGGAAGTTCGAGCTACAGGAGACCCCGCCCGCTCATCTTGGCCAGCACTTCTTCTCAGAAAACGGTGTCCAAATACTAGGAGGGCTGTGGATCTTGCAAGATCTTCTAAACCTTGAAGTTATACTCCACGGGATGAAGATGTCACGCTTGCGTAATGTTTGAACTCTACCTTGCTCTTTTTTCAAAACCAACCGTCTCCAAGGACACCGTTCTAATGTCTCTGTTAGATCCGTCCATCAGGAAAGAACTTAGAGAAGAGAACTATAAATAGGAGATCAGGACTAGAAGTCCCATCATTCAGCCATCTGGTGTAAGAAGACACTTCGTCCTTGCTGGTTGAATCCCACTTTCAATTTTGCTTAGGACTGTGGGAAGCTTTGTTTGTTCTTGCAATCCCAACCCAACTTCTGTAAACTCCCCAGCTACATGTATTGTCTGTCTCACTCAATAAAATCTTCACCTGCGTTGAAACTCTTAGTTTCCTGTTGTGTTCAAGGGGTCAAGGGGTCAAGGGTCAGGGAGGGATGATCGCTCTATCCCTATTAAATATCCCTATCCCTATTAAAGGATGCAGGGCAGTGATTCCAGTTTTTTTAGTTCTTAGGAGGGGGAAAAATCAACTTTGATGAACGAACAGCCCAAGAGAAGCAAAAATTGTAGAGCAGCACTAAATAATTTATTTTGGAAGGTTGAAGGTACACATTTCCACACTTGGGAGGTTCACAAGAAGCAAAGATCAAAAGCAGCTAGAGGTCTTAATAAACCTGGAACATGAACTAAGACATGATCTGAGCATCACACAACTGACAAACCTGGATGAACAAGTGAAGCTTCCACTTCATCAGTGAATGATAATGACATTTGTGGGGAATTGTAGACAGACAGACAGATACTGTATAGATAGATATAGACATATATATAGATATATATCTATACTGTATAGATATGTATATACAGACAGAGAGAAATACTGGATAGACAGACAGACAGACAGACAGACAGACAGACAGACAGACAGACAGACAGACAGACAGACAGACAGACAGACAGATAGGCAGGCAGGCAGGCAGGTAGGCAGGCAGGCAGGCCAGTGAATTAGTGAGTGTGAGATTTGCTCTGTGCTTGTGTGCCTTTGCCTTGCCAGTATTCATCAAGGTGTGTTTTTTCTCCTTGTTTAGTTCCTTGATTGGGGTATCATTTTCTGCTTGATTGTTTGTCTGGTGTTAATCCCTGCTTCTCTGGGTGTTGGCTGCTGGAGACGATGCATTCCCGTCTTTTTGTTTCCTTCTTAGCTTTTTTTTTATAACACTCATGACAAGCCCACATATGGGTTGGGTACAAATCTTGCCTTTATTCACCTGCCTGAACTCTCCTTCGACTAAATACCCTGTTAGAATACCTAAGTCCCAAAGGATTCGATTTCCCAATTAAAATGCACACCCAGACTGAAAACAATCCCAGTTAGGTATTTTGACTCGATTAAGGTGTGAGAACCAACGAGAATGTGTTATGGCAGTGATGGTTAACCTTTTAGGCACCGAGTGCCTAGACGAGACGAACCTAATGAGTCGCGTCTTGTGATGTCATTGCCTGGTGCCGCTACTCTCTTTCTGAGCATGCGCAGGGCCCTGTGATGTCATCACCCTGCATCGCTACTCTCTTTCTGAGCATGCTCAGCTCTGGGGTGATGCTGGGGTGACTTGACTCATGCGCCAACAGAGAGGGCTCTCCGTGCCCGCTGTGGCCCGCGTGCCACAGCTTCGCCATCACTGTGCTGTAGTAACTAGTTGCTAAATTAATGGTCATAATTCAAGGACTACCTAGGCTAACAGGGGAAAATTCACACAGACCTGCGGGTCAAGTCAACACAGAATTCTCCCCAACTGTAGGAGAAGGGATGGTAGAAACTGGAGTCAGAGTGAAAAGAGGCATCGGTCTGGAATCCTCACATAGTCACAAAAGAATAAAGTCCAATTTCCCCTTGAGGGCTCTCGGCCTGTCAAGATGGAAACTCTAGCACAGTGATGGCGAATCATTTAGAGCCCGAGTGCCCAAACCACAACCCAAAAGCCAAGCTATGTATCGCAAAGTGCCAACACGGCAACATATACACACACCCCTGCACCCTCCCCGGTGTAACACTACGAACTTGTGTTTGGGAACCTCAGAGATAGCTTTGCTCCGGCTGTACCGATGCATTGTATTCAATAAACAGTAAGACTTCTGGGATCAGAATGACTCAGCAGCTTATAATGCCAGGTACTTATCATGCCATCCAGAGGCATCAGCTCAAGGTCAAAACTCTGAGAATGGAAACGCAACGGGTCACCAACCAGCTCGCCGTTAAAGGAACCATTCCCAAAACAAGCTATTCAAATATAATTGGACAGTAAGAGACCAGGGGAGAAGAGGAACTGGATGGGGAAAGCTAACCGAGGAATTTTGGCTCATGAACTTAAGTTCTGGCTTTCCTACATATACTGAAATCCACTTGGCGTTTAGTAAACTCTACCTTTCACCACAAATGAAGCCGAGGGTTTTTCTTGACTCAAGGACCCAATTCGGGGAAGGTCTGACCAACTGAACCTTCACCTGTGGAGCCTGGTATTTCGCACTTGAGACGAACTTACTTGTTCCTGCGATATATAAAACAGAGGCTTTCACTCTGAGTTTTTACACACTTGGTGGAGATGATGACCAGGCTAAGCGGGAGGGAGGGGGTCAAACAGGTCATCGGTCATGAGTCCCTGCGCATTCCACAAGAAATCTCAATCTTGATATTCATTTGAACGGCCCGAATCTCCTGATTTCCCCAGCGTCTGGCCATTTCTTAAGTATCCTAATTAAATGATTTATTTGTTCTTCTCTAACTAGCTCTCAACACTATTGTAATTTGTGCGACTCCCAAGTTGTTTCAAGAATGACTTCACACTTGGTAACAGCCCTTCCTCGCTCGCTCATCTGGTTTTGTTTTGTTCTCCCAATAGGTGGGGACTGGCTGTCTCGGAACAATTATGGATCCGGCGATCCCCAAGTCACTTTTGCTAGAGCTGAGTCAAAACACCAGGATTAGCTCCGGATTGGCTGACAAATTAGCTGACATTTCTTCACCATCCTATTAATGCGTCGGTGGAATAGGAAAACAATTAATTTGAAAGGAAAAAAAACATGTATTCATTCATTCGCTCATTCAATGCCTATGGCCACCCATCTCAGTCCATGAGTGACTAACAATTCCATTTATTTCCATTTATTTCATGCAATAAATCTATTTATTTTGCCTTATTTCTTTCTTTCTTTTTAAAATCACACTCCCCTATTCTTTTTCACTTCAAAATTTGCCTTGCTTTGAAAATTGCTTTCATAAAAAAAAATACATAAATGATAACAGAAAACAATTACTTATACTGATCAGTGATCGTGACAATAAAGGGCGATTGATGGAAATAATATTTTCTGAAGCCCTCCGTTCAAAGGTCACCGGTTTCTCTTACACCTGGGTAGAATTTGGAAAATCAATTATTAAATTATTTATAATTATTATTTGAGAGAGAAAATAAATCCACCCTGCTGTCTTAACGTCTTACCATTGAGTAACATTCTTAATTGTATTAAATTTACATTGTATTAAATTCTATTCTATTAAATCAAGTTGTATTTTATTAAATTGTATCTTCTTAAGCTGTATTGCATTAAAATATATTCTATTAAATTCTATTGCATTAAATTCTATTGAATTAACCCATAGTATATTAAACTCTATTGCATTAAGTTCTATTCTATTAAATTCTATTGCATTAAGTTGTATTGTATTAAAATGAATTGGATTACGCCATATTGAATAAACTTGCATTGTATTAAGTTCTATTCTATTAAATTTTGTTCTATTAAACTGTATGTAATCAACCGTGCTTAGATGTTGTTGTGTTTTGAGATCAACCCAATGGTTAGATGCATCATTAACTCACAAGCTTGATGAAAAGCTTGGCTCATGAGACTCCTGTTTTGTGAGCAAAATGCACACTCTTTCCTCACAGATTGTATTCTTTTTTCTATGGAATCAGCAAGAAACTGGTGATCAACTGGAGCCAGAAAATTGAGGATCGGCTCAACGTGACCCAGAAATCTCTAGCAGCTGCCAGGAGAAGAGGACCTCACCTAAGCACCCAAGAAAAACATAGACAGAACACATCACTTGCAGAAATGACCAGGGTGTTCCACAAAGCTTACTCAGATAATTAGAACTTTTTAAAAATTGAATTAATCATCCCATTTCTGCTGGAGAAATGGTATAAATACTCAGGAAAAATCTCAGAGCTCTACCACTTGATTTCCTCCGGCTTGAGATCCTCCAACGAAATCTTCCTTCTCGTGGCAGAATCAGGTACGTTGAGGTGAGATACTTCTACCAAGCTTTAGCAGGTGTGAGTGGTTAGAAAAAGGTTAGAAAGCTTCTCTTTGATCCACATTTCTAATTTGCTAGCTTTAGTTCCCCTTTACGCTTCTACGGAACCTCTGTAAATATCTGAAGAGCTTGGGTTGAAGGAGAAGGTTTAGTTACCAATTTTAGAAGACCAGCAAGGAACATCTTAACTTGTGAGAACCCCACAGATCAGAATGAAAGGGGAAAAAAGTTGTTGAGTTGAGTAAAAAGCTGGTCTGTGAAATATGGTTCTCCATCCATTATTTTGTAGACTGGACATGTCTTATGAGTCCAAGTGGGGCTCCTGCCTTGAACAGGGGGTTGGATTAGAAGACCTCCAAGATGCTTTCCAGGTCTAGGAAACTATGAGGGGCTTCTTGTGTCAAAGGTTCAAAGAGGGTTGGAAATTAGATCTTGAAGACTAAGAGGTTTTGAGTTGGTCAACCCTTCCATTCAACGCCTATTTTCCTTCCTCGTGTTCCTTTAGATCCATACCAGCTCATCTACCATGTCTTGCGGAAGAATGCCATGCTATTCCAGCTGCCCCCCCGTAACCGTGACCGTTCAGCCACCACCGTTCACCGTGAGCATCCCAGGTCCATCTCTCTACTGCCCCGACCAACCTCTTTGCATTGACCAATGCAACCCATGTGTTCCACCGCTGTGTCCTCCCATCACCCGCAGAAGCTATGCCAGCTCCGTCGTTTCCTCCCCCAGCCTTCCTCAGAAGTCTCTGCCCAGGGGCCAGAGTGAGTGGAGCTCTGCTAGCCAGAGGTTCTAAGGTCAACTGGACACCCTTCATGCAACAGAGATGAAGAAACAGGAGAAGTCGAGATTTTCTGAGCGATTCCATTGGTAGACATGGACTCTAGAAATAGACCTGAGATGCCTAGGAAGCTTTAATTGGTAGACCAGTCTTTTCCAACTGCCCTCTTCCAGAAAACCCTTGTGTAACCTCTTCTCTGGAACAAGAGTAGGCCACCCAAGATTTGGGAATATATTCTAAGTAGCAGGCTCTTTTCACAATGGAATCTCTATTTCTCTTGACGAATCACGAACGTAACCTGCACTCCACTGTAACTACACAATCTCATCTGTTTCTCACTGAAGTTGCATAGTTGTTGCTCTTAGTCTTTCCAGATGTTCTTCATCTTTCATCAATGTTATCCTCCAGCGAGCAATTTATTGTTCCATGTTGGGTGCAGCTGAAACACCCCATTGCTTCTCCTCTGCTTTTAAAATAAATTATCTATTGCAACCAAGTCAACCGTTCCTTGTTATTATATTGTTGTGATCTTTGGCTACTTTTTCTCCCAGTCAGTGAAGAAGTCACAGCTCTGGAGAACAGAAATATAGCCTTGCTGAAAGAGATTGGGATCTTTGAGGGCCTCTAAGATTCCATCTTTCCCTGTCCTGGCTGTTTAATTCAACTTCTTCAAAAGTCAACAAAGACTTGAGACTCCGTTTCCATGATTTCTGTTCAGCCTACAAGATCTAGCAGAGAAGGAATCCTCCAGTTCTCTTCCATCAAACAATGGCCTCTAGTTGGCCCTGATTGGCCTGAAGGGTCTCATTAGTGGTGGTACCTCCCCTAGAAAACAGCAAACCCCCAGAAGTGTACATGGGACTGACCCTCTTAGGATCAAATGTCCCACTGATCACCCAGAATAAAAAAAAACCCTCTTGAAGCAAACATCTCCAGAAAGTCTACCTTTAATTGGGAAGCATAGCAAAGGTACATAAGAATGCATGGTCGAATCTGAGTTTTTCACACGCCCATTTGCATAGTTAAAGAAAGACTTTTCCACAAGCAAATCCTCCTGGTACATCACATGATGCAGATAAGAGACATACTTTGTTACGGGAACCATTACGGCCCTGCTCACCCCCTGCATGGAATGATCTTGAAGAAATAGCGATGGCTAGCAGAGTACACACATATACGTTAACCATTTCATTTCCCACCCAGAAGAATAGCATCTCAACCGCCCGCCCCTCTTTGTAGGCGAACCCAAAGCGAAGAACCAGAAATGAATAGATCCAGAGAGGTGATTCAGCTGAGGTCTTGGCACTTCACAAGGTCTTGAAGACCTTGTCATTAGGAAGACAGGTCCAAATCCAATCCAATTCATTTGTGTAGATATTCTGATTTAGGTCCCTATTAATAGCTGTACTTCTATAGTCAATTCATAAATCACTTACCCTGTAGACTTGAAGGATGTAGGGCCAGGAGTTCTTACAAAGGAACATCATAGAAGAACCATAAGAAAAGGCCTCTTTTACGCTTGGTTGGTTCATGGGTGCATATATTTATAATGCCTTTGTAATATATTATGTATCCTTTATAATGTCTTGATAAAACCACACTTGAAATACTGCATCCAGTTTTGGTCACCACGATGTTAAAAAGATGTTGATACTCTAGATACTCAACATTAAACACTCTAGAAAGAGTGCGGAGAACAGTGACAAAGATTATTAAGAAATTGGAGGCTGAAACATACAAAGAACAGTTGCAGGATTTGAGTATGTGTAGTTTAATGAAAAGAAGGACTAGGGGGAACATGATAGCATCTTCCAATATCTCAGGGGTTGCCACAAAGAAGAGGAAGGGGTCAAGTGATTTTCCAAAACCCCTGAAGGACAGAAAGCGACAGATGGGAAAGAATCAAGGAGAGAGGCAAGTTAGAACTAAGGAGAAACTTCCTAAGAGTGAGAACAATCCATCAGCGGAACAATTTGTCTCCAGAAGTTGTGAATCCTCCAACACTGAGAATTTTTAGGAAGGAACTGGACAGCCTTTTGTCTGAAATGTTATAGATTTTTTTTCTTGAGCAGAAGTTGGACTAGAAGATCTCCAAATCCCTCCCAACGCTGTAATTCTGTCATTCTGTATGCCTCCTTAATTCACATGTCCGCCAAGCAAAATAAAGAGAACTTTTTAAAAAAAAAAACAATGCCAAATAAAACGGATGCTTTGGTTACAAAATACACCCCTTAAATTCATCAACAGCTAAGGCATTCTTTGATTGAACAGCCTGAAGTCAGCTTGTCCATCAATTATCATTAGCCTTCAGAAGAGCTGGAAACACCCAGTGCTTGATTTGTGTGATGCTGAGTTTCATCGGAGACTCTAAGCAATGCAATTTTGGGGAGACACTTTCGTCGACACTGAACAAAGTCATAACAAACTGGTTTTTGAAGTCCTGGTCAGAAAAGAATGCTTCAAAAGCTAAAAATGACCCCCCAAAAAGCTGGGTTGAAGCATCCAGGAGAACAGTGGGCCCCAAACTTTGGGGGCACCAGGGACCGATTCTGTGGAGAAACGGTTTTTTCCATGGACCAGACTGGCATGCTGTCGACTGGTGCCAGTCCATGGACAGTGGATTGGGGACCCCTGCAGTAGGAGACCCTGTTTTCTGAACAGGCATTCAGTTACGATCAAATGCCTTGCTAACCACACAATCTAAATTTTTTTTAATTATCTCTTCATCTTGTATTGTTTTTTCATTCTTTCAGTTTTGGGCAAAGACAATTATAGCTGCTGTCAGGACAGTCCAAATTTATTGTTTATTAAATTGTTCTGTAAGAATACCCAGCAAAAATAGTTTATCTGTTTCTTTGTCATTTCTTGTAACCATTTGTGTATTTCCCCCCCCCCCCAGTATTTTTCCGCATATGGACATGTCCACCACATGTGATTATATGTACCTGTGTTGTCTTTACACTTCCAACACCTGTCTGATGCTTCCTTACTCATCTTAGACATTTTGCATGGTGTCATATGCCATCTATAAAACGCCTTATACAAATTCTCTTTATATGCCGTAGCTTTAGTCATCCTTATATTTTTCTCCCATAATTTCTGCCATCTACCAATATTAATAGGATATCCAAAGCTTTTAACCCATGTTATCATAGTCTCTTTAACTTGCTCATCTTCCATTCTTCTATCTAACAGGAAATTATACATTTTCTTTATTAATTTCTCATCATTGGTCAACACTAACTCATCAAATTCTGTCGGGTCAGTTTCAAAGTCTTCTGTTTTTGCATTTTTATCATGTCTACTTTTTAATGGCAGATATGACCACCATGTAAGTTTCATACCCTGATTTTCCAGTGCTAGTCTAGTTTTCAGATTTCTCTCCAAATCTGAAATGTCTTTAATTTCTGCCATCTATCGATATCAATAGGATATCCAAAGACTAACCTTGATGTTGAAGAGCAAAGAAGAATCGGGACACTTCAAAACATGGCATCATTTTTATGGATGGTTAGACAAGAAATGGAAGGGGTAGGTTTGAAATGGTACTAGCAAGATGAAATAGGCGCTGTTGAAGATTTGTAAAAATGTATACCCAGAGGGTGGATGTTGATCGAAAGATTGAAGCGCTTGTCTTTGGTTTGTTTTTATTTTTGTTTAAAATTAATAAAAAAATTTCATTAAAAAAAAATGTCTTGCGAACCGTTCATAGAACCCTCTATGATAATAATAATAATAATAATAATAATAAAATTTTATTTATACCCCGCCCTTCTCCCGAAGGACCCAGGGCAATAATGTTAGTTTGCAATGTCCCCCTTCAGAAGAAACAGCAAGAAAAGCCAAGGGATTATTGCAACAAAGATTTTATTTTGGAACGAAACCAAAGTTAATTGACTATAAAACAAGAGAGAAATCGTTTACATCAGAGGAGTCCATCCGGAACTTTTAAAGATGAAACACAGATACATGACATCATGGAGGCGTCTCCTCAGGAATCGTTTGGTCTAATAGGTAGAAAACGCCTCCGTTACATCTCCACGATGAATGGGTCCGCCATCTTGAATTCCCTTTCCATCCTTCTCCTCCATCTTGACCTCAACGCCGTCGGCAAGGAAAGCATCCGCTTCTCTGACTCCTGGAGATGGACTTCTGAGAAACCACACTGGAAGTGCTGTAATTAGAGCCTGAGCTGCTGCAAAGGGATTCGTCACAGGGGGGTGTTGGGACACAAGGATTGCATTGCTCAGGGCACAACCGCTGCTCGGGACAGTGATGAGCGAGGCCGGTTAGGTTCAGGGCGAAGGGGGGTGGCTGGACGGTCACCGTCATGGGAGGGCAGCTGGTATAACCGTGGTTCCATCCGGAAGTCATCTTGGACTTGGGTGAAGCTAAGGGTAACCGGAGAGATCAAGAAAAGAGAAGCTTCACAAGAGACGTTAAGGCACGCATCTCCGTGTTTTTAAAACATTAACTAAACACTTGTAATCCTACCTAGTTTGGGTCATGAAATGTCTGCATGAAAACAACCAAGCTCAGAAAGCATGAAGGACCCCCACAGCTGTCCTCCTCCTCTTCCTCCTCCTCCTCCTCCATGCAAACCCTACCTCCCTCTCGCACTGATGACGTCATCTAGTTGGGTCATGAAATGTCTGTATGAAAACAATCAAGCTCACTTCAACCCTGAGCTACAAATATTTTTTCCTTTATGGGTTAATTAAACAGTCACTAACTAAACACCCAAGTGGCTGGTTTAACTACTGTATACCCATCCAGAAGTTTCAATTGATCGACCTTAAGCCTTGTTCTACGTCAGGGCCCATTCCGCATCATCGTCGTCACCTAACTCGGTGCTTCTCAACCTGGGTGGGGGATTCTGGGAGTTGAAGTCTACATATCTTAACGCTGTCAAGGTTGAGAAACTGTTAAGTGGCTTGCGTTGAAACTCTGATAGAACACGTTTAGTAAATCTACCAAGAGTATCTGAATTCCCGGAGCCTCCAAAGCAAGAATACCAAGGCAACATTTATGCCTTATTTCTATTTTATTCCAGGTAAGTTCTGATTCCGGGAATAATCCTTGCCTAATTTAATTTTCTGTGCAAAACTTACCAACTCCTACCTCAAGAAAAACCCAACCGGTGTGTCCTGATGTAGGAGAGCGAATCCAGTACCATGAAGTCCTCTCCTGAGCTTTTATAGCTTTCAAGAAAGAATCAGAAAGGTCGCTGTGTGTATATTTTCTCTCTCTCCCCGAGTCTCTAATTAGCTACTTAGACATCATCTCCCTCCACGTAACACCCGAGTTGTTTTAAGGATGACTTCACTCTTTGCAACCATCCGTTCCAATTTGCTAGTTTATCCATCCACCTGGTAGGTGAAGACAATCAACTGGAGCTTGCTATTCTTTAGCTCTTCCCCAAATGGAGATGTGTCAAAACTGGAATTATTCTACCTGTTTTGCAAGCGGCGCATAGACTCCTTCCAGATTGTCCGTGTTTTAAGAGCGGTGTCCTGTAAAGATCTGCTGTTGATAGGACACAAGGAAGAATGGTGTCACATTCTTGAGAGACGTATGATCTGAATACTACAGGAATCCAACAGGAAGGTGAGCTGCCATTTTGTCAGTCGGCATTGACACACCTTTGTAAAAGATTTCAATTTCAACCTCCTTCCAGCTATCTGCAAGGTACACTTCGAAAAATATAAAAACGATATATTCCCTGAAAACTAGATGCTATTGATTGCTTCGGATGTTGAGCAGCTCCAGAAAAATGAACGTCTCCCACATTAGCCCCAAACAAGCTAGGTTTCTTAATATTTGTTCGGTGTGCTGAAACTTTATTCTTTTGTCCTCCCCAAGAGTTGACACTCTCGTTGACGGGAAGCTAATAGTTTGAAGGATAGCATCCAAGTCCCTCTGGGTGCCATTTTTATGGATAGTAGGGAGACCGCCATCTAATTTTTGTATTGAGACGATGGTAGGTGGGTCAAAAGACCGCTACTAAACACCACAAAGAGTTTGTTATCAAAGTCCACCCTTCCACGACAGGAGAAATGAGAGGATTCTGGGTTTTTAAATCATCCAGAAAGCATCTGGAAAGCAGGCAGAGAAGAGTATGAGAAAGATCACCTCCAGAAGGATGGGACAAATGTAGATCAAAATAAAATGCTGTTGTCCCTTTTCACAAAATGTAGAGATAGGGTCAGCTATTGAAGTTCAATCAGGGAAGTCCAAAACTAATCTTCCATCAAAATGGAGCCGGAAGAGACCTTGAAGATCTTCTAGTCCAGGGGTGTCCAACTCAATTTCATTGAGGGCCATTTCCACTATTGCTGTGGGTGCCACGGGCTGCCGACCCACCCCACGGGCACCGCCAACCTCTCTGTACCCCAACACCACCCCTGCCGTCAACTCCCTCGCAGTCACCATTGGCCCAGGGGAGTGTCCCGTTCACCTCCAGGGCAGCCCCATGGGCCGAACCCAAGGAGATCGTGCGCCCGATTTGGCCCCATTGCCACACACTCCAAAATGTTTCTTATTATTTCTTCAGCTTGTATTACTTCTCCGTTCTTCCAATTCTGTGCAAAAGCAATCCTAGCTGCTGTACGTATGAGCACAATCAGGTAGCAATATTTCTTATTTAGTCTCTTCTCAGAGATCTTCGGTGATGAAGCAACTGCAACTGAATTCCAATTTATGTTTCCGTAACTGCACAGGGGGGGAAAGCAACTAAGCGCGCTTCAACACAATCAATGGACTTAAAGAAAAAAAATGAGATGCTCAAATCCACAATGCAAATTCTTTCCCCCCCCAAAAAAAAACCCCTCAAAAAGCCCGACCTCATATTTCCAGTGTTTTGACCTCAACAACTCATCCTCCACAACAGCAGTAATAATATTGTGGAATTTGGGGACCTTGTAGCAATTTTAAGACTGTTCTCACCTCTGGAAGGAGACACCATAGAATCACAAAGGAGGAGATGAGTTGCATCTTTAACCACAGTGCAATCATCCCTTGACAAAACAGAGGAGGGACATAAAGAAACATCTGGTGAACAGTCTATCCAAACTCTGAGACACGGCCTGGTATAAAAACTCGGAGTTCACAGAGAGGAAAGACAGATTACCTCCACAGGCTCAAGTTAAGAACTTCTACTGCCGGTAAGTGACATGGAGATGCTTCAAACTCTTGCGGTTGCCCTCATCTTCTCCTCACTTTCCTTTTGAGGTCAAATTATTTAAGGTTTTGCATTTGCGAAGAAGCTAAGCTATCCAAAGCTTCCCTTGTTGTTCCTTCTCTAAATCAGGCACTCTGAGTTGTATTCTTCGGGCACCCTGTGATGTATTTACTTACGTGTTTGATGGTCCTCCTCGTTTCCTAAGTTACTACAGGGCTGTGGCATCTCACCATGCTGAGATCTACATTCTGTGGGGGGTCTCTAATGTGTGTGTCCTCTCCTCCTGGATAGGTTGCCTTAAGCTCCCAACCCAACGTTCAAGCAAAGATGACTTCCGGATGGAGCTGCTATACCAGCTGTCCGCCTTTGACGGTGACCATACAGCCACCAGCCTACACCTTGAACATCCCTGGGCCTACACTCTACTGCGCTGACCAATCACTTTGCATCGAGCAATGCAACCCTTGTGTCGCCAGCCCCCCCAGCGGGAACGTCAGCCACGGAGGATACAGCTTTCTGCCCGCCGGTGCTGTCTCAGATTTCAGCTGCTCAAGTCCGAAGGCCCTGGATTGTGACTACTTTTTTTAAAGCCAGGAATGCTTTTGTCCTCGAGGATGACTTAAGGTGGTCTTCAAAGCCCTCCAACATCTGGATGCGGTTTCTAGAAACACATGTCCAATCTTTGTTTCCCTGCTCTGGTCATTCCTTGAGGTCCCAATCTTCTCTCTCTCTCTCTCTCTATCATGGAACCGTGATCCAACCAGAGATGGAATTCCATGCGCCAGAGATGTGCTGATACATTTCCTTCCTGCTGCTTTTTGAGATTGTTTTTGTCTTCCGTCAATGTTCTGAAACAACAGTCTTCTTCTACAACCCCAATTTGAGAGGTTCCAGAAGAAAACGGGTGGTCAGTCCAAATTAATGGGAGACCAGATCATCACGCTTGATCTTCTCCTTCTTAAAAGTGCTTGGACACTCTTAAAGGATGGTTAAATCCAACCTCAGATTGAAGTCGTTTCTGAATAGTGTTTGCTAGAGATGACCCCTAATGTGGTTGGATCCTCCTGATCAAGGCATGTGCTGCTGTGAATACGCAGCTTCTGACTTGGGCGTTGTGCATGTTGGTGTGAGATTTTTCAGCGTTATCTAGCCTGTTCAAAAAATAAATTCACTTTGCTTCTTCATCTAAATAAACTTCTTATTGCATCCAACTTTGGTTTCCTAGCATTGAACTGTTCTCTCCTAAAAACTGGAACTCAAAATGGACTTTCCTCAGACAAAGGTGATGTCAAATGCCTCCTTCTCCAAGTTGCTGAAAATGCAGCCTGATCCTTTAAGGGGAATTTGTCATGTATGGATAGGGGAGGGGGGAAGAGTGTACACTGTGGGAAGACGTACATTGTTATGGGTAACTACTAATGTCTTAACTAGTTTGGCCATTCCCGTGTCTCAGTAGCCATGGCATCTATCCTATTCCCATGGTGACGCTACAGATACCCTGGCACAGGAGGCTGGCCTGGAAAACACTTCTGCCTTAATATTGTGGGGAAAACTTTGAATCACCAGATTCAGCATTTCCTCTCCTGGAATCCTTGTTGACCTGTTTAATACCTCTCTAATAAATCAATGAACTGTTACAAAGGATTTCTGTCTCAGTTACTTGGAGGGAGAGGAATACGGAAACTTGGGCAGGTGAAAACCAACAAGGTGAGGATGAACGTAAACATAATCTTTTAAATTGTGAATGTAACCTGTGTCAGATACCCAATTCCATCTCCAGATATATCTGAAATTCTTAAAAGGTTCGTGTGTAGAAGACCAGTCCAGGAAAATCTCTGTTTTTAAGTTCAAAGGCAACATTTCTAAGAGATGAAGGATGTTGGAAGTAGGCGGAGCTAAACTAACACAAAAGAGAGTTAAACTAACGCAGAGGTTAAAACAAACACTGGGAGGGATCAGCAGATGGCGCAGTTGACCAGATTTGAGATGTTCAGTTGGTTTGTAAACTTCACAGTTGATCCAGTAGTGGATCCATCATAGGAAAATAGGTATAGAAGGCATCAGTTCTTGGGATGTCCCTCAACAGAATGGAATAGCCTAGGAAGATGCCTGAAGGACTTTGTGGAATTATTTTGGGGACAACTAAAAGTAGATATCCAGAACCAGAATGATCACTGATGGGATGTCATGGTGGATTGCAACTTTTGTCACCCAAGTCATCCATTCAACTTCACCCGACTTTTGTCAAGGTTGGTTCTAGGTCCGAGAACATCTTTGGGACAAGTTCTACTTGACGATTAAGAATATGATCATAATTTATCACTTGTAGCTTATATGTACATTGAGATCCTAGGCACCAGAGACAAATTCTTTGTCTGTATTGGCCAATAAAGAATTCTATTCTATTCTATTCATTCTTATTCCTATTCTATTCATTCTTATTCCTATTCTATTCTATTCTATTAATTCTTTCTTAATTCTATTCTATTCTTTCTTGTTCCCATTCCATCCCATCCAATCCCATCCTATCCCATCCCATTCCATCCCATCCCGTCCTGTTCTGTTCTGTTCTGTTCTGTTTTTTCATATTCCTATCCCATTCTATTCTATTCTATTCCATTCTTTCTTGTTCCTATTCCAAACCATCCCATCATATCCCATTCTATTCTAAGGTTGATGGGTGTCTATGATGTAGGTGAACCTAGGAAGGGTAGCAGACTCCAGATTTGATGTCTCTGAAATGCCCCTAAGAGTGGTGTGAAATTTAAGGGTAGCTGTCTCAGAAAGAGAAGGTTCTCTCAAAGGCTTTGAGAAACTCATTCCTTCTGAAGGCACTCAAGCATTATCTCAAGCAATGCTCTGAAAGGACCACGAGGGGGCAGCAGGTGGCCAGAAAAATAGGCAAGTGTACAAATTTAATCTCCTTGAGAATAAAATCAAAAGTGGGATTTAAAGTGTAAAGGTGGTTTACAGAGAGCCAGATTTCTTCAGGTCTGTAAGAACAGAATCTGTGGTGGGGTGGGGTGGGGATAAGAAAGAATAGAATAGAATTAAGAAAGAATTAATAGGATAGGATAGGATAGGATAGGATAGGATAGGATAGGATAGGATAGGATAGGATAGGATAGGATAGGATAGGATAGGAATAAGAATGAATAGAATAGAACAGAACAGAACAGAACAGAACAGAATTTATTCACCATGTCTGAGGAAGTTTGTGCAGCTCCTCTTCAACAGATGATTGTCCTACTAATTTGGGAGAGGAAGAACTCTAATGAAGGAATAGTAGCAGGACCCTCCAATGCTCCATGCACAGCAGAACGTGATTACACAACGGCGACATCTCCTCATCGTAACATCATGATGCGAACACCACCATTATGGATCTGAAGTTTTGTTTCAAGTAGGTACGCCTCAGCATTTTCCTGATGACGTCGTTGACAGAGGTGTGTCTTCCCGCCACCCCCGCAATCCTAAACCCATTCCAGTTTTCCAGGGAAATGTCCACACCGTCTGACACAATCCATCGCCTTTGTGTATTCCGTCGGTGTTGTGAGGTTATGGCAACCAGCTTCGGCAAAAACAAATAAACAAAGATTAGTGATCTTGATTGTAGAAGCTGGTGTGGTGGCCTTCCCTCCATCAACGCAACGGTGGTTTGGGGGTCGATGGTTTTTTGAGTTGATTCAGAAGGATGGGGTAAGGAAAGGCGATGTGGGCGGGCAGGGAAAGCAGAAAATTATCCTCTGGGAAAGAAGCCCAGGGGTGGGGCATGAAGGAAATGGGCAAGTCAGCAGATCCGAGGTCAGGTTCTCTCAACCTGGAAGTTTCCAGAGATTATGGAAGCGCAAAGTCCACCCTCTTCAGAGTCGGGGCGCTCCTCGGGGACCCAGATTTGGGAGAAGCCTTAGGATTCCCACCTCTGCCCAGGGGAAGAATTCAGATTCAAGCATCGCAGACAAGATCGTGGCGTAGAGTAGGCGCCACTGGGTCCCGTCCAAGGGAAGGGAGACCACAGCCTCTCCAGGTCTCTGGCCCCGCTTTTCTTACTCTTACGGTGAGGCGGAGTTTCCGACTCTCAATCAGAATTGGCCTTCCTAGAAATAAATCCATTTGTGTGTGTGTGTCTCTCTGTGCAAAAAGAGGAGAAATAGGTTTTACTCAGGGTGGGAAAAAGCTTACTGAATGGGTAATGGATCCTTCCTTTTTTCCTCCTTTCCTTCGTTCCTTCCCCCTTTATCATTTTCCTTCCTTCTTCCCCTTCCACTTTCTCATCTTCCATCTTTCTTTCCTTCCTTCCTTCCTTCTTATTGCCTCTCTCATCTTCCTTCCTTCCTTCCTTCTTCATTCATTCCTTCCCACTTTCTCATCTTTCTTACATTCTTCCTTCCTTCCCCCTCTCATCTTCCTTCTTCCCTCCGTCCCTCCCTCCCTTCC
>JANHFO010002240.1:46098-59503 GCA_032468095.1 Pareas carinatus | reverse complement strand
ATTTCAGCCCCCCCCCCAAAAACCCATGATCTGGAATGGATCTCCAAAGCCAACCTAAACTCATTCAGACAAATCCAGGTCAACAGCTCTGCCGCTTCGGAAGATCTCTGAATTGCTCCAAGTTAATTCAGATGCATTCACTTGGTCCAGTGGATTTGAGGTTCTTCATCCATCTGAATCGACTGAGAAAAACGAAGGTTCGTCAGACCTCGTTATCGTGGAAACATGCCTTGTTAAGGATACGTCAGACCTTGGTATACCCAAAATAACTCTTCCACTTGCTTTTTCTCTACAGGGGAGAGAGACCTCCAGCCCTGGTTTTGAGGTCCTAGTGCTAGAGAAAAGGGAAGATACTCAGGAGCTATGTAAACATCACAGAACACTAATACATCAAAGAATTGCCATTGCCTTCCACGTTCCAGATGATGTTCGTTACCAATTTAATCTTCGTGTTTTCGCAATTAAAAATCTGTTGGCGTCTTTCTTCCAACTTTTGCTAGGTCTTTCAGACAGCTGAGTGGGTTCACGGACTCTGCCAAAATATGGGGAAAGAGAAGTGAGTGTGTTTGTGGGTCAGGATCGCATGGCAATAGGCTGACTTGTGGCAGAGAAAACGCAAACATGAAGCCTATGACCCAGGGGTTAGGGTTAATGGCTGCAAACCAGCCTTTCCTCATCTTTCCAGTTAATCCCCATAAATTGTAGGGTGCACTGATGCCATGCAGAAAGTCGAATGGAGCATGCTGGTTTTCATCACTTGTGCTAATCCAGGGCTCCAGGGAAGGGCTAGTAGACACCGTGTCTCCATTGCCATCTTCCGTTCCTCAAAGGACGAGGGACAACTGTGGTCTTGTTGGTTGGTCACACTTGCCCTGGAGAATAAGGGTGGCAGAAGAAATCCCTGGATTCTGTTTTGTGGTCTTGGATTGCTATTGATCCCCTCCTCCAAGGGGAAAGGCAAGGAGAGCTGGACTTAACAAAGATGATCTTCTCTTTTGTGGGTTGTTTGAGAAGAAACAGCCCATCTGCTTCCCTGAATGAGCGCAACGTTAGCAATGGGAAAGTTGGACATCCACCAGAGAACGATGCTCTCCCAAGGAGACCCATTGACACTGTTGTTCAACATAATGCAGATTCTGCTATGAATTAGACCTCTGAAGCTTACAAAAGTCATGAAACTGATGAAGAAAGACGGATCTTCATCAGGTTCACCTGCTTGAGCAGTGGGTTGGATTAGAACAGTGATGGCGAACCTATGGCCCACGGGCCACAGCTGGCACGCAGAGCTCTCTCTGTGGACACGAGACCCAAGTTGCCCCAGCATTGCCCCAGCGCTGAGCATGCTCAGAAAGAGAGTAGTGGGACCAGGCGATGACATCATGGGGCCATGCACATGCTCAGAAAGAGAGTAGTGGCACCGCGTGATGACATCATGAGCCCCAACTCATTTAGCAGTGCCTAAATGTTAGCCATCACTGGACTAGAAGACCTTCAAGGTTACTTCCAACTCTTATTATTCTCTTATCATTGTCCTCATTGTTGAAGTTCTTAAAAGATGGACAGGGAATTCGCTATACATTTAAGCTTCTCTGGGTTGACCAAAATAGAGGTGAGATAATCCATCAACCAACCAACTGTATCTTATGCTTCTGCCCACATTGCCAAATATGTCACCCGTAGAACTAAGCAAAGATGCTTGTTAACTCTGAGACAAGTCCTTCTTATCAAATATCCTACTCTGGATTACAACCTCTAGACATAAGAGGTTCCATTTGGATCAACTATCGTCTACTGCCTATCAACATCTTTTGAAACATTTTTATAGGCTTCTTAGACCTTTGGACACCGTTTGTTAACCCTTTAATACATTCCCACACTGGTTCCTTGATTTATCAATAACTTTGATCTGGTTCTTGGTCTAAATTACTTTGATCAGTTCAGGTATGCAGGGACATTGACATTTATCTTCTATTTGGCCAAAATCAACCCGGTCAAGTTTCCCATGGTGTCAAAAAGCAACCATTGTTCCTCACCAATTCCAGCAGTCTAAGTAGACGCACAAGTCAACCCAGTCAGGACTGTCCACATATGATGTAGCAATCAGTTCCCTGGACAGCTGGAGAATAAGTTAAAACATTGGACCTGTGTCACTGCCGTCAAAAGCAAAAATTGAGAAAGAAACTTGCTATGAAGATTAAATGTGATTGTCAAATTCCTCCTCCCTGGTCTCCCTCAACAGAATCAAAGTTCCTCTCTCTGAATTTCCGAAAACATCATGGGGGAAGAGGGAGGGCAATGTGATTAAATAAATAAAATGTAACCAAGGAGGTGTTTTCAGTAGTTGTTTTGTTTTGGCTAGAGACCAGATGCATTATCTATGAGGCCCCCTACAAGTTCCAATCTTCATGGCAATGAGTCCAGATATCCAGGAAATGGGGCAGATAGAAGAGAAAACTGCTTTTAAACTGTATGTTAACTGCCTCAAGGCAGATTCAACAATTGAAGTCTTCATTAGCCTGTTGAAGTCTTCCTTAGCCTGTCAACCTTTACAATAAATCAATGAACTTTGCAATGGCCTATTGTCTTAGTTTCTTTGATGAGTAGAGGAATGTGGGACATTGACAGGGATTAAATAAGGTAAGGATGTGGGAGGCGCAGCTTATCTTCTAAAAGACAAGCCCTTGGTTGGAATAAATACTTTGGTTGATAATGGGGAAATTCTTAACAACATTCCCCCAAGTCCTCTCAGGGTTTTAGTCAGACTCCACCAAGGAGAAAAATCTTAAATAATGCCTTGAAATGGAATCTCTGATCCCACAAAATTTAAAAATTATTTTTGTGTTGATCTGTGAACATAATGACCATCCGGAGGCCTCTGAAAAGTGCTTGCAAAAAGGAAGTAGCCACCTAAACGTGTCCTGCTATCAATTCCATTCAAATGAGATCTGAAGATATGAGAACATGGAGTCTTCAAGACTGATAGCTTTCAACAGGCGTGTCCTTCATGGATTTAGTCATTTCCCTTTGAAAATCATCCAGGTTTCTGACCATCAGCTCATGTGGTCCTCAGCTCCATGGATTAATGATTTCATCTTATTCAGAAACAATAGAGATACGTCTTCCGAGCAGTTACAAATCCATGTAGTCCATCATAGTATGAGGAAAAGCCACAATAGTGTATGGACAAACAAGCAAGACATGTGTAGCAAAATCAGGTGGGTCAGCACAAGATCTACAGGAGCAAATTCCTTCTGTAAGTCAGAAAGCCCCAAAATAACATTCCCAGGTAGAAAATTGGGAGAATCTGTACAATTTTTCCAAAAGGAAAAATACTCCCCGCCAGATTTCAATAATCTTCCTGAAAGGAAACACCGTAGTCATTTTCGCAGCAAAACACAAGAACTATCCCTAAACAAAGTTCAGACGAGGTGACTAAATTCCAGACTAGACCACTCCAGACCAAGTCACCAAGCTCCAACACTGTTCCTGATCATCTGATGGATTGCAAGATGAATCTGCACCCTCTTCTTTTGAATGGATCTTTTCTTCAAATAATTCCTCCTCCTCTTCTTGGCCTCCTATCCACTTGAGTAGAAACATGTCTTCCCATTGCTTAGCGATCCATTCCTCTTTTCAGAGTAGTTCCAAGGACTATGGGGTGATTCATAATGCTAGAGAACCCAAAATGTTCTAGTATGGTGGAGGATAAAAGATGTCTCCTCTGTGTTAAGGTAGAGCTTCCTGGATGATGCTGATGGAGGAACAACAAACTGCTTCTTTGTTCTTGTTGGATCGCAGCTCCCCAAATCCTAAACAATTATCCCTGCTGGCTACGGTCAATGGGAACTGGAGTACAATATCTGGAAAGCCACATATAGTCTTCAATGTTCTACCTCTTCAGGATAAAGCTATTTTTCCATTGTGGACACCTTCAGAGATAAGAAGTGATATATTCTGGGACTTCACACCAAAAGATACAGAGCTATCTCCATTCTCATTCTCCAGAAATTGTCCGCCGTAAACTCCAGCTCCATTTCGGTGGACCTGAAAACCAGTTTTACCTGCGAAAAGCACACTTCCATGACCACAAACATTTTGTACGAGATGAATATGACTGTGGTCAGGCTCTTGATGAAAAGATCACCCATTAATGAGCGTTTGAAACAAGAGATGTCAATCTTTACATGTGGTACGGATTAGCCTGGGTGCTTGCTAGACAATGAACAAAACAAGTAACCTCTCATTCCTGGGGGTGTCTCATTTCCTGTAGGGCAGGCTTGAAGAGACAAGATAAAAGGATTTCCAGACCCCAAAGCTTCAATCGCTCAACTGCATCACTGCTGCAGACAAAGGTAAGTCGTTTTTTGTATTTATCCAGGGCTATGGCAAACCTAGACTGCGACAAAGATCCGTATAGTCAAAGCCATGGTTTTCCCAGTTGCCGTGTGTGGCTGTGAGAGTTGGGCTATAAGATAGGCTGAACGTCCAAGAATCTATGCCTTTGAGTTGTGGTGCTGGAGAAGACTCTTGAGAGTCCCTTGGACTGCAAGGTGGTCAAATCAGCCAGTCCTGGAAGAAATCTACGACTGTTCCATAGAAGGACAAATGATGAAGCCGAGACGCAGATATTTTGGCCACCTAACAAGAAGAGAGGACTCCTTTGAGAAGGCTGTGATGCTTGGAAAGATGGGAGGCCAAAGGAGGAGAAGGGAACAGCAGAGAATGAGATGGATGGATGGTGTCACCAATGCAACAGGCATGGGTTTGGGCAGATGGCGGGAGGCTGTGAGGAACAGAGGGGCCTGGCGGGCTGTGATCCACAGGATCGCAAAGAGTCTGACACAACTTACCGACTGGACAACAACTCAAACTATTGAAGGAATTTGGGTTAAAAGAAGACAACGAGGAGAGATATGCAAAGTAGAAGGAAATTCAGACGAGGGTGGTAAATTCTGGGTCAATTCAACTGTCCCCCCCCCAAAAAAAGAACCTATGCTAAAAGGTTGTTACTGCTTCATCCAGGAATATTTTAAGCCATAGCCATGGTGTGCCATTTCCCTTGCTTTGAAACATCGTGGTCAGAAACCGGAGATCGTGTCTGAATAGTATAGCAGGTTGGCACACGAAATACCGCCAGTTTGGTCCTTGAGATCTCCAGGATAACAGATTGGAAAAATCTACTGGGGAGATTTTACTACTGTCTCCGCAAAAATGCTCCATGAGAGATATAAAAGATGGGGTCGATAGTACCAATCAACTCTCCATTGACTCAAGGAAGCTAGGTGGTTGTGTGGAGAGCTTCGCAGATTGACTCCCTTTTCTGCAGCTTCTGGGGTTGTTATGGAGATGATACAACGCTGCAACTTTCCCCCCATACATCACAAACTTGGTGGAAAGGCTGAGTAGTGCAGTGGGCTCTACCACCTGGGCAGCAGTCTTCTAATACTTGAGGGAGTGTCCCAGAGTAGAGGAGGTCCACCTATTCTCTGAGTACCGGAGGGCAGGACTAGAAGTAACAGACGGAAGATTATTAAAGAGAGATCCAAACTAGAATTAAGGAGAAAATTCCTGACAGTGAGAACAATCAAACGGTGGAACGGCTTGCTTCCAGACATTGTGGACGCTCCACCACTGGAGGTTTCCAAGAACAGATTGGATAGCCATTTATTCAGAGTGGTAGAGGGAATTTTGCTTAAGCATGGGGTTGGAGGTTCCTTCCAACTGTTACTCTATGATTCAAGGACATCATGAGCCAAATGGAGTGATTTATGTAAAGGTAAAGGCTCCCTCCGCACATGCGCGCTGGCCCTGTCCGACTCTAGGGCCAATGCTCCTCTCTGTTTCTAAGCCGAAGAGCCAGCACTGTCCAAAGACATCCCTGTGGTCATGTGGCCGGCATGACTGAACCCCCTAAGGCGCACGGAGCGCTGTTCCCTTCCCACCAAAGTGGTCCCTGTTTTTCTGCTTGCATTTTGACATGCTTTCGAACTGCTAGGTTGGCAGAAGCTGAGGTGAGTCACGGGAGCTCACTCCTTCACGCGGCACTAGGGATTCCAACTTCCGATCGACAAGTTCGGCATCTTGGCCACTGAGCTACTATACCCCCTGAGCTATCACACCCCCATGTGCTTTAGCACCTGATAAAACACTCTGCCCGTCAGAATCCTGTGTGGGCTGCAAGATTCATAATTTTGAGATTTGCCACTATTTTGGATACAGAGCAGAGAAAGTGTATTGAAGGGACCTTGATACACTTGTTGTACTTGTTGATGCATCCTTGTGTTCATTGTTGTTTTTTTTCCCGGGTGCATAAGCAGCAGGAATAACCACAAGAATATCCACCTGTGTTTTTCTTTTCTACTAAGCAATAGAAGGAGAGGATATGTCATAGTTTTGGATCCAACCGTTCTTAGGTTGGAGTTTTGCACCAGTACCAGCTTCTGCATCACATAATATTCTTTTTTTTTTCAGAGCTAAACCCATCACAACAAAGAAGGTGAGAAACATCTCCCATCAGACGCAGAAAGATGGCTTCTTGGAAACAAGGTGGGAGCTCTTGCTGTAGCAGTGAAGGAGGCTGCTTGTATCCAGCTCAAGGAGTGTCTGTTCACTGCTGCAAAGGAACGGGACGAGGTGGTGTTCGCTGTGTGTCTCCCATCCAGCAAACCCAGGCATCCATCTGCTGCGGTGGAGTCCGTAGAGGAAGCTCTGGCCAAACCGTCGTCGTCATTCCAGGCAGCAGTGGTGGAGATGGATGGTGCTGTTGCAGCGGAAGAAGAGGCTCCAGTGGTGGCGTATTTGGCCAAGTCATTGTATCACCTGGAGGAGGAAGTGGAGGTGGACAGTCTTCTCCATGTTGCATTGGAGGAGCAGCCTGGGGGGGATCTGGAAGTGGGATGAGTCAGCAGAAATGCGATGAGGGAACCATATGGCCTGGCCGGTGGAGGCGTGGAAGTGGAAGCGCGGGAGGATCATGTGGTGTCAAGGTTATTTCAGGGGGATTCAGCGGTGGTAGAAGGGGTAGCGGTAGCCATCAAAGACCAGGGAGCCCCATAGGATGTATCAGTGGTGGAGGTCAAACCATTATTGTCCCCTGTGGTTGCAAGGGTATTGTTGGTGGTCAGAGATCAGGGAGACCCATGAGAAGAGGCTCCAGTGGTGGCAGAAGGGGTAGTGGTTCAAGATCAGGGAGTCCCATAGGAATTTGCAGTTGTGGAGGACAAACCATTATTGTCCCGTGTGGTAGAAGGCGTAGCGGCAGTGGTTCAAGATCAGGAAGCCTCATAAAAGGAGTTTCCTGTGAAGGTCAAACCATTATTGTCCCGTGTGGTAGAAGACGTAGTGGTAGTGGTTCAAGATCAGGAAGTCCCATAAAAGGAATTTGTGGTGGAGGTCAAACCATTATTGTCCCGTGTCCTACAAGGGGCAGTGGTAGTGGTTTAAGACCAGGGAGTCCCATAAAAGGAATCTCCAGTGGAGGCGAAACTATTATTGTCTCACGTTCTAGAAGGCGTAGTGGCAGTGGCTCAAGATCAGGAAGCCCCATAAAAGGAGTTTCCAGTGGATGTCAAACCATTATTGACCCGTGTCCTAGAAGAGGTAGTGGTAGTGGTTTAAGACCAGGGAGTCCCATAAAAGCAATCTCCAGTGGAAGTCAAACTATTATTGTCTCGCGTTCCAGAAGGCGTAGTGGCAGTGGTTCAAGATCAGGAAGCCCCATAAAAGGAGTTTCCTGTGGAGGTCAAACTATTATTGTCCCGTGTCCTAGAAGGGGTAGTGGTAGTGGTTTAAGACCAGGGAGTCCCATAAAAGGAATCTCCAGTGGAGGTGAAACTATTATTGTCTCACGTTCTAGAAGGCGTAGTGGCAGTGGTTCAAGATCAGGAAGCCCCATAAAAGGAGTTTCCAGTGGATGTCAAACCATTATTGACCCGTGTCCTAGAAGAGGGAGTGGCAGTGGTTCAGCACCAGGGAGCCCCGTAAGAAGAGGTTCCAGTGGCAGTATCATTTGTAGCGGGAAAGCCATTATTGCCCCTTGTGATGGCGGTAGCGGTGGTGGCACCAGTGTCCATATCTCTGGAACTTGCATTACAGGAGGGGTGGGGGCCAGTTCCATGCAATCCAAGCAATCCATTACTTTGCCATCGTGCATAGGTCAAACGAAGCAGCCTACCCAGTGTCCCCCACTTAAGAAGTGGTAGTTCCAATCTCGTGGCACGTTGCGCTTCCGAACACATAGTGTTCCAGAAAGAAATCAGGCCAGGCGAGAATTGTCTGCATGTTGCGCTTCTTATTTGGTGTCCCTACTGTAGCCTCGCTCTTCTCTCCACATTGTTTGTTCAGCAGCACCCTGAAAGTGTAATTGTGCAAAATATTGCCGTTGCTTCCCTGATTCGACAATGTTCTCTATCTCTGTGTATTTCTGTCAATGCTAATATCGGGAAGATAATAAAGCTTATTTGAGGATCATGTTATCTGGACTTTGACTTTGAATGAGCAAGACTTTAGCAGCCAAGACCCGTGTTGTATTTTGCTTAGTCAAATAGGATCAGACTCAGTAAATCTATAAGAATTATGTTTGAGAGAAGACCTAGAGCAGTTGCTGGTGCAAACAGCCCAAAAAGGAAGAAAAACGATCGAACACAAATTTTAGCAGTTGTCACGATGGATTGGAGGACAACTGAGCACATTCTCGGAGGGCTGGTGCTTTATTCATATGACTTATCAAGGCTTCTTCAAGTACAATGTTCTCGGGGGGAGGGAGGACTAGATCCAGCATTTGCTCTTTCTTGATTGCTCCATTTATGGTACACAAGTTCATTGTCTTTTAATCTCTGGAACTACCTGCTGAGTGACGCAAGATCCTGTCTCAGGCATATGGTGCATCTTAGGCCATGAGACAAATCATCCTATAATCAAAGTCTGACTGATAGGCATGCCAGAGTGTGGTTCTTAAATTCTAAAGATATTTTATAACGCCTTGGCAAAGGACAAAGTTCAAGAAACTAAGCCAAGGTTAAGAATCGAAATAGATTTGTATAGCCACATCCACATATATACATATTTATATACATATAAAGACTAAATCAGTGGATTTCTGTTCCATGCTTCTTTTCTGCATCCTTCCCTTCCAGCCTGTATTTGAACCCACTTACAAGGAGCAGCTATCTGGAGCACTTGTGGGCAATCTCATGTCCTCTCCTTGACCAGAGAGAATTCTCATAGAGCCAGTTCATTTGCCAGTTCTTCATTCCGCCACCATTGTCAGCTCCTCGGTCAAATTCCTCCTGGGACTCCTCAGCGGGATTAAAGTTCTCACTTTGAATTTGCCATGAACTATAGGGGAGAGGGAAGAGCCATGATGATTTTTGGAGCTAGTGAGTTTATTTGTTTAGGCTAGAGACCAGTTACATTTTCTACACACTCCAATCTCCATGACATTGAGTGCAAATATCCCGGCAACCATATCTCGATGTGAAGAAAGGGGCCAGACGAAAAAGAAAAGTACTTTTTAAAGGGCATGTAAACCTTCCTGAAAGCAGATTCAGCATTTCGGAATCTTTGTTAGCCTGACTACCTTTACAATAAATCAATGAACTTTGCAATGGTCTATTGTTTTAGTTACTCTGATGAGTAGGGGAATTCGAGACATTGACATCTTCTTTCAGCAGAACCATCTTCAGTTTACCATGTCTTCCTCGGAAGTAAAATTCTGTATTATTATTTTTTTTACTGCTGTAATCTGTCTTGATGGTCAAATAAGTAAAGAAAAATAGCGTACAAATCCAAAATATATATGGCTGATCATCTGCCTTTTCACCCTCACGGTATTTTTTAATCCAACTGATTTCCCAATCAATTGAAGAAGTATCAAAGTACCAGGTCTCAAATCTGTTTGCTTTCATTTCTCTGATCCTTTTATTTTACATAATCTTGAAATTATTCTGATCCTGACTTGGGGGAAAAAATTTGAATTTGGACAAGTTCTTCTTGTAAAAGCAAATGATAGGTAAACCAATTCCTAAGGTAGTATAAAGCAAAATTCATTTCGTTTAAAGACTGTATGGAAAGCTGAACAAAAATATGAAGAAAATTTGATCCAGCTCACACGTTTTGGGGGAAATCCCTATAAAAATCTATTTTTTTAAAAAAAGGCTTTCAAAATATAATAAGAAAGAACATCTATTTCCAACCTGCCCCCCCAACCCAGCATGTATTAGAAAATGCTCTTACAGACATATAAATGGTCCCAAAAGCATCACAGCAAGCGCCTTAAATATATAGCATAAAAATATATTTTATCTGGAAAAATGCAGACCAAAAAATGCGAATGCATTTGTTGAAGTTGTGAGCTTATACAAAAATGTTTTTACACGTTGATACAGAAATGGGACGATGAGGAATCAAAGACGGGTAAAAGAAGGAGCTGGGTGGAATTAAACCAGTTAAGTTTCACATTCCTTCCATCTCAACTTCTAAAAAAATACGATTGTTCCCAGCATCTCTTTCCTGATTGCATGCAATTCGAATGCATTCCGTTCCGTGCGGCGTTTTGGCATATCTTCCGTTTCCCACAGTGGCAACCACTTAGTATGAAAATAAAAAGCAATTGAGTAGATAGAGAAGCACTTGAAAAATTCACTTGGCAAAAAAAAAGGAGAAAAGAATGATTCATCCATACTTAGTTTAAAAAAAAAACTCTCCCAAAAATTTTTGAATCTCGAATTCATCAGAAGCCCCCCTCAGCAATCCAGCACTTCCGGAACGAACCGATTAGGTAGAACAGGTCATTAAATTGTTTGCGCTTCCACAACGGAGTTGTGATGGAAAAGAGAGATATTGATCTCACATGACATGCTAAGCTTTCAGGAGGCCAGTCGTTAGACATGCTAACTAAGTCACTCACCGTGATTGGGGGTGTCTCATTTCCCGTAGGAGAGGCTTAGAAGCTGATATAAAAAGATCCTCAAGTCTCTTCGGTCACAAAACACTTCTCCGAGATTTCTTCATTCTCCTTTATTTGCTCAAGAAGGTAAGACCAATCTCTGCGCTGTCTTCTTCTCCTCCTTGGTGCTCTGCGGTCTTCGCACGAATGACTGGAGGGACCATCTATGATAGACGCTAGTCCTTGAAATGGTTGATTTGGAAATCTGGATGGCACCTCAATGGAAGACTCTCCGAACAGTTAAGAATTTCTTCTAGATTGGAGAAGGAAACTGGGTTTCTTCAAACACGGTTGGACTCCAACTTCCATTAGACCCAACCCGTGTAGCCTATCGTCGAGGATAATGGGAGCTGGAGTTCCAAAACCTCTGGAGTATGGTTCGTCGCCCAAGGTTGAGACAAAAATCCCAAGGAAAGTTTGGTTGAAATGTCTTCCATCTCTTTGCTGATCTTGATAACTCATAGCTAAAGGCAGGTTTGGGATGTAGCCAGATTATTGGGTGTGCCTCCCTGATTTCAGGAGCATGGGATTAGCGTTGTCTGATGGTATGTAAGTGGAGGGATTTCTTTCAGTTCGCCAACATCTAAACAGTTGCTATAGTTAGACAGACTGTTTTGCCGCTCCCTCAAATTTATTCTCAGAGATTTTTTAAATTAGTAAGTGATGAAATTGTCTTCCTCGTGTCTTCATGAGGACATGGATGGATCAGCTTTGGCTGTAGTATTCATGAACCGTGCCTTTAGGAACAAGATCTGGGTCTTTTGATGCTGTCACGCTGTAACTAGCAATGCAACGTAAAGCAGTGGTCGCCATCCTGTGCGCCAAGGCCCAGCAGTGGGTTGCAAGAAAATTTTGATGGTCCACAGGAAAATCTGGAGATTATTTGAATTTTTTTGTATAGCTGTATGGTCCCTCTGTGTGTCTGTGTGTCTGTCTCTGTCTCTCTGTTTGTGTCTGTCTCTCATTCTCTCTCTTTCTCTGTGTCTTTGTCTCTGTGTCTGTCTCTCATTCTGTCTCTCTATGTCCTTCTTTCTCTCATTCTCTCTCTCTGTCTCCCTTTCTGTGTGTGTGTGTGTGTGTGTCATTCTCTCTCTTTCTCAAACAGGAACAAATATCACACTATGTGTAATACTTAAAGAAACTTCAATTATTTTGCAATAATTAAACCAACTTTAATAATTTTGCTGCAATTAAACAACCTTTAAAGATTTTATTATAATTAAATAAGCTTTTATAATTTTGCTCTATTAAATAAGTGCCTTTTATATTAATAAAATGGAAGTTCCCTGATCATTATTTTACATATGTATGTGCCTTTTGAAAAAAATTCATATTAGTGGTCCGCAGGATTTAAAAGTATGAATTTAGTGGTCCCCGAGGTCCAAATGGTTGGCGACCACTGACTTAAAGGAAGGTCGATGTGAACCGAATCTTTGGCAATTGAATGAAAGTCTATTTCAACTTACTTTTGGGGAAGAGTTGTATGGCACAATCTCCTTCCTTGCAAAAGGGAGATAAGACTTTCTTGCAGATAGAAAAAGTGAGCAATTTAAGCAAACTTAAAGGAGAACGATTTATAAATTGGGCCTGCTGAAGAGGCCCAATTTTTCATTGGAAGGGAATTTCTTTTTTCATATAGCCTGACATTTATTCGTAACAACAGTGCCGTCAAGAAACAGGAGGTGTGTGATAACGAAATCATCTTCATTTAGGTGAGCCTTCATCAGCCAACACCACTCACTTCCAGGAACGATGAGCCAACAAATCCAATCCGGTGGTTGCTGTCGTAGAAGAAGAGGCAGTGGAGGCTCCGGGGGTTGCTGCTGTAGAGGTGGATCGAGACATGTGATGGTGGTATCTGGAGGCCAAGGATCGTCCTGCTGCGGTGGCATCCAACAGATCCCGAGTTCCGGCTGCTGTGGTGGAAGTTCTACCGGAGTCGTCGTCATCCCAGGCGGCCAGTCTTCTGGATGTTGCGTCGGAGGAGGACTTGGGGGTGGGATTTGCCAACAGAAGATCCCCCTGATTGGAGGTGGCAGTGGTGGCGGCATTTGCTGTGGAGGAGGCAGTGGTGGTGGGGGATGGGGTCAGAACCCTGTTGTAGTAGGAGGGGGTAGTGGCAGTGGATGCTGTGGAGGATCAGGAGGCGTGAAGGTCATTTGTGGTGGAAGTGGCGGTGGGTCCGGCTGGTGTGGAACTGGCGGTGGTGGATCGGGAGGCCAGGGCACTGGTGTAGTCGGAGGTGGCAGTGGATGTTGTGGTGGATCAGGAGGCGTGAAGGTCATTGGCGGTGGAAGTGGCAGTGGGTCCGGCTGGTGTGGAACTGGCGGTGGTGGATCTGGAGGCCAGGGCACTGGTGTAGTCGGAGGTGGCAGTGGATGTTGTGGTGGATCAGGAGGCGTGAAAGTCATAGGCGGTGGAAGTGGTAGTGGGTCCGGCTGGTGTGGAACTGGCGGTGTG
>JANHFO010002240.1:7751-29813 GCA_032468095.1 Pareas carinatus | reverse complement strand
AATTAGAATTAGAATTAGAATTAGAATTAGAATTAGAATTAGAATTAGAATTAGAATTAGAATTAGAATTAGAATTTGAATTTATTGGCCAAGTGTGTCTGGACACACACGGAATTTGTCTCCAGTGTAAATAAATGCTGTATACTTACATACAGGCTATAATTGACAGACTGTGATTGCAACCATGAGATTCATAATCATAAAGTACATTCATCGGGTCATGTACATATTAGGTGTAATCAACAAACCGCGATCCTAAACATAGTTACATTCATAGTCATAACGTACATTCATCGCGTCATCAGGTTATAAAGTACAATCATCATGCCACAACCCATGTCAAAACATTGGTGACAAAACTTGTCACAAAAACATTCAACATGCCATACTCTACCATTTTTTTTGTATAGGTTTGGGACAGTCTATATTTGAACAGTCATAGAATGCTAATAACGAAGTTGGAAACGGGACAGAATAGAGAATAACAGAGTTGGAAGGGACCTTGGAGGTCTTCTAGTCCAACTCCCTGCTGAAGCAGGAGACCAAGCTTAGATCATTCTGGACAAATGACTGTCCAATCGTTTCTTAAAAACCTCCAGGGATGGAGCACCGACAACTTCTGGAGATGAGCCGTTCCACTGATGGGAAATTTCTCTTTAATTGTAGACTGGCTCTCACTTGGATAAGCATCCATCTGTTACTTCTTGTCCTGCCTTCTGGTGCTTTGGAGAATAGATCAACCCCTTCTTCTTTGTGGCATCCCCTTGAGTATTGGAAGACTGCTATCCTGTCACCCCTGGTTCTTCTTTTCACTGGACTACACCTTCCCAGTTCCTGTAACCATTCATCCTGCGATTAAGCCTCCAGTCCTCGTTTTATTTTAATTTTAATTCCACATATATTTATTGTTTTACCATCAAGAATAGAATACAAAACAACAAAATAAAGCAAAGCAAAAACATACATCCACCCCTTTCAACAGCAAAATAAAAAAACTGTACCCAAAGAAAAGAAAACATAGTTAACATTTAACATATAGAATCCACCCTGGCTGGGTGCTGAAAGAAAAGAAAAAAAGAGTACATTCTCCCCCTTTTACACATACACACACACACACACACACACACACGGCAGTCAACAGGTTGAGCTAAACATTACATTAATCTTCAAATCCCTTTGTTAGCCATTTATTGCTGCATTTAGCGGGTAGAAAGTTCACTAACGGTTTCCAATCTCTTATAAAGCTATCTAATATTCTAATCCATTGTCGCTAATCAAAGCAGCTAATTTTGCCATCTCTGCTAATTCAGTCCATTTCAGAATCCAGTCCTCTTTTTAGCCAGACCCAGAGATGATCTCTTGAGGAGGGGGGGGACCTACCATCACCACCCTAAGAGATGGCGGGACCACCCCCTGGATCAAAGAGGAACTACCTAACTAATTTCAGATCCCAGCCACACATACCCTCTCAACAGTCCTTGACCAACCAGGAGGAACATAAATATAATCCAGTGCTGGTTGAGCTCAAGGATTGTCAGACTCCCTGATAATCCTGCCTACGTTATGAGGCTAGATGAGTTTAGGATTCATAAATTAAAAAGGGTTAGTTTTTATAAGCCCCACCCCTTTCATTTCTGTAGGGCTTGCACTGTATATACTAGGATTAATGCTTAGGTGCACACATCTGTGTCCTTCCCACTGGTGAACCTTCTCTTGTTTTAACCACTGCATTAAGAAAAACATTAAACCAACTCATAAAAAGTGATGCTTCGGTCAACAAATATGATTACACCATATAAGATTATTCAATTGTTCTTTATCATAAAGTAAGGCAATCAGCAGTGAAGTCAAAAGCAAAGGGCAGAATAATGAAAATCCCTGTTTAGACTCAGGCTGGTACAGTATCTTAAAAGCCAATGTAATAAATTCCATTTCCATTGAGATGGAAATTTGAAAGTGAAAATCACAGTATCTTAAATTTTCAGCCCTTTTTTACTAACTCAAAAGATGGGACCGTAATTTACTTTGCCAATAGAGATCTCTCTTTATTTTTTTTTCTTAAGAAAGAAGAAATGGGAACAAAACGGAATGTACATAATTCAACTCTACGGGGAGTTTGCTATATTACGGTCAAGAAATGCAATCATCCCGAAAGCCCAGAGCATTATAGATCCTGATTTAGAGGTAAAGATGGCAAGGAACAAGCTGTCTGCTAATCAAAATGACTCAAAGAACACTAAAAGTGTTCTGGCCTTGTATTGTGAAAAACGATAAGACTAAGCAGGTTTTAAAACTCAAGCATTAAAGTTCTTTTTTTAAAAAAAGAAATGTTCCATCGCAAATAGACTACAACAGTTCATTTACTTAAGGACAGATTTACTGGTATCGTTAAAAGAATACGTATTTTGAATTAGTCAGAGCAATCTGGTAGTAAGAGATCTATAAGGGAAGTGCTCAGTCAGAGGTCAAGGTTGGCTCTCTCCTTGATTTGTTTCCATCCGTTGCTTCTTGTCCTGCCTTCAGGTGCTTTGGAGACTAGCTTGACTACCTCTTCTTTATGGCAGCCCCTGAGATATTGGAAGACTGCTATTCTGTCACCCCTGGTCTGTCTTTTCATTAAACGAGACATACAGCCGGCTGATGTCGAAGAACAAATCAAAGCAAGACGTGATGAAATTCGCTTAAACATTTTTGTGACTCAGATAATTGCTTTCTACTTCTTTCTTTCAACATCTGTTTCAACTTCTTCCCTCCAGTTACATATACAGGGCATTGCAAACCAAAACTAGACACAAGGATAGTTTCTTCCCCATGTCATCAAGCTGCTAAGCAACACTGTTAATGAGCAGGGTGTTTTTTGACATGATGATTGTACTTTATAACATGATGACATGATGAACGCACTTATGATTGTGAATTGCATTCATGATTTAAGATTGCAGTTTGTCGATTGCAGCTCATATGTACTTGAAAAGATGAATTTTATGAATGGATCCTACAAATGATTATGAATGTATCTTTGATTGTAATCATAGTTTGTTTACTGTATGTAGGTAGGTACTGAGCATGGTGTAACAGTTTCCTTGTGTGTCCTGACACACTTGGCAAAATAGATTGTGATTCTGATTCTGATGTTATGTTAGTTTAGGATTACATGGATTATTTTTTGCTTAGCTGGATAAGATTCATACAGAAAAAACTTTAATTTTTGTAGCACAAGGTGTATACAACTTTGAGAAGATAAAGTTAACAGTATTTGGATTACAAGAGACTTTTGTGGGGTACATGATCAGATGTGGATTTACCAAGCTAAACGTTATGCAATTGCAAAAAAATAACAGCAGATTTGAATACATGGTGTAAAAACACATTTTTAGAATCCCTCACTCAAAAAAATTGCAAAAAATAATTTTACCCCATTAAATGACGTGGCCTAATACTCAATTCCTGCAACTGTTCTTCAAATGTTTTAGCCCCCAGTCCCCTAATCATCTTGGTTGTTCTTCTCTGCATTCTTTCTAGAGTCTCAACATCTTTTTCACATCGTGGTGACCAAAACTGAATGCAGTATTCCAAGTGTGTATAATAATAAACAGTTTAAGAGACTCTGATCTCTGGTTCTAACAGAGAGAAAAAAATCTTGTACCACTGCTAATCACATCTTTATAATTCAGATCTGGTTTACCTAACTGATAGCTAGAACATCATGACCTATTCAGTCTTGCAAAGGGTTCCTCATTACTGTTAATTGCATAATTAGGCGATGTTTTTCTCCTACCTCATTAAAATGCTTTAGAGTGCAGCACAGTAATAAAAAAGAATGACTGACAAGTTTATCTTTTGAGCATCTAAGGAGGACAGTCTGATGCATCCTCACTCATTGCACAATCTGGGTCCCAAGTAAGGAAGAGGCAGGAGGCAAAATTTCCCGTAGTCTTTATTGGTTACAGTGTTTCCCAGATAGAACAAAGAGCTGCGGGCTGGCTGCGACCTTTTGTACTGTTTGAAAGGGGAGTAGCCAGCCAATCAGCTACAAGGGAATTCCCGCGGCTGAGCGCGACCCTGTTATTGGTCGCTGATACTCAATACCCCTCTCCTCCTAGATGGTCTCTTCCATTCTACACACGTAATCACGTAGATAGGTGTGGCGCTTATAGGCATAACTAGGCCTGCGCGGTTCAGTTGAAGAGGCGGCAGCCGATGGAGGGGGCGTGCCTGTCAAAGGCTCTGGAGCTTCCAATGGAAGCTCCTGGAAGCCTCTGGGTGCAGGCTTGACCTCAGGTGAAGGCAGATCCTCACAGGTGTGATACAACACTCTGGACCTGGCAGATAAGTCCTCCGTGTAGTCCCTGCCTTCGGTTCCTGGGGAGGGAGGAACCATGGAGTTAGTGGAGTTGGGTTCATCAGGGAGAGTTTCTGGTGTAGAGAAGAGGCGGCCCCTTGATTGGTCTACATGCTGTCTCCAGAAGTGGTCATCTTGGAGACCCATCACATATGATTTTGGGCCTGTAATTTTAACTTTTGTTCCAGCTGCCCAGAGGGGGTCACTGGTGAGGTTCCAAGCATACACTAGGTCCCCCACTTGGAAGGTCCTAGTGTCTCTGGGGTACCCGCTTCCCTTTTCAAGCACATAGCATGGGTGGAGGCCGTTCAAGCACAGAACGAAGCCTCCGGCCCATTAACAATTCAGCCTGGCTTCTCCCTGTGGCAGCACATGGTGTGATGTGCTGCCACGATAGAAATTCATCCACCCGTTCCTGCCAGGCCCCAAGCCAAGGGCCTCTTTGGTGGACTGGACCATCCTCTTAGCTTGGCCGTTAGTACTTGGGTTCCCCAGGGCGGTGAGGGCATGCTTGATTCCAAGCCCTGCTAGGTATTCCTCAAACTGTATTGCTGTGAATTGTGGTCCATTATCGGACACAATAATGTCAGGTAGGCCATGGGTGGCGAACAATTCGCAGAGGGGCTTGATTATTGCCTGGGTTGTTGTGGACTGCATGTTTGAGACTTCAAGGAATTTTGAGTAGGCATCCACAGTTACAAGGAATGTGTGTCCCTGGAAAGGCTCAGTCAGGTCTACGTGTACTCTCGACCATGGTCCCCTTGGCCTTTCCCATTCCCACACCGGTGCCCTCGGTGGGAACGGCTGGGACTCCTGGCATGGGTGACAATGTGTGACCCACTTTTGTATGTCTTCGTCCATGTTGGGCCACCATGCATAACTACGGGCCAACCCTTTCATGCAGACTATTCCTGAATGCTCTTCATGCAAAGTGACTAGGACCCTTTTTTGCTAGGGAAATGATTAGCCTCTCACCTCACAACAAGCACACACACCCTGGGTAGCCAGTTTGTGTCTCCTCGTTTCGAATGGTTGGAATTGTTCTCCCATCGGTGTCAAGCCCTTCTACATTAGGCTGCTACCCAGATGAATAAACAATCCAAAACGAACAATAGTTCTTTAAGGCTATTTATTTTCTAGGGAGCAGACTCTATAGGAAGGACAACCTATGGCAAGGTCAAAGTTGAATCTAGCATTCTCTGGGAAGCTCTTTCCCACGGCGACAATCTGCGTCTCCGCCTTCTCTCCACATCACGTGCCCAGCCACATAGATAAGGGCCCAGCTGCAGAGGCGATGCCCAACTTCCCCCCTGTCTGCCTCTAGGAGTTGACAGATTACTTTAATCATTTGCAGCGCATACCTTTTTAATGACAGGAACTAAATATCTCAAAAATAAGAAAATGGTAAAACATGAGAGATGTAAATTCTTGACTTGCAGGGAAGAAATGGAGATAGCTCTGCTAAAAATTGAGTCAACGATGGCAGGAATAAAGAGCTGGAGGCTGGTTCTTCTTTATTCCTCTCAGGACAAGGAGATTGCCCACAAATGCTAGAGTCCAAGGGCATTGTTTCCACACTTGATGCGCCTGCACAAAGCTACTTTATTCTCCATTATTGTGTCCCTTTCCAACAGTGTTTTCTTCAAATGAAATGCAAGGCTAGCACAAAGCTATGAGACAGCTGTGGAGAATTCCAGTGTGACAGCTGTTAATAGAAGAGTGATTTAACAATTTGGCTTTCAAAGCCTTCCGATTCATCACCTGAATGCATGTCAAATTAAAGGGCTGTCGCTTTCTTTGCCTTCTCTTGTTAATTACACGTCTCACTCATCTTCCTTCTGTACAGAGCCTAGAAATTACTTTAGTCACTCAAAGACAGATGAGCTGACTTTATCTTCTATACTTCGAGATTCATTTGCCGTTTTATTAGTTTTTTACTTGGAAGTATGTGCAACACTGATTTTATTATTCCATTTCTCAAGTAATTATAGTTCTGAGAGGGCCTGGCTTTTTCTAACTGGCTACTCTTACCAAGGTGCAATTCTTTGGAATTTCTTAGAAAGCTTGTTATAAAACCAATATACATAAATATATTCAATATTTCAGTCTATAACAGTGCTGGCGAACCTTTAAGAGACCAGGTGCCCAAACTGCAACCCAAAAGTCACTTATGTATCGCAAAGTGCCAACACGGCAACACACACACACTTGCACCTCCCCAGTGACGCACCCGCACCCCCTCGATGACATCCCAGCAACCTTGTCACTGTCCGTGCCCTCCGTGGCTGTTGGCGCCACCCCGTACCCTCCCATTACTCACGGACCAGCCATCACCGCCACTACTTGGCGGGAAGGGAACCCTACGTCCCTCTATAGAATTTTTTTACTTTGCTGGGGTGACAGCATGCATGCCAGCAGAGAGGACTCTGAGTGCCGCCTCTGGCACACGTGCCGTAGGTTCGCCATCATTGGTCTATAACATAAAAAGTTCTGAAATTGAGTTCCTTAAGCTTTCTCTTCCCCACTGCGAGAGAACTTAACAGGTCTTCTCAATCCCTATTTTAATGTTGTCGGAAATGACCAGGATTTGACTTTCAAAATACTACTCCTTCTAGAGAAAAAAGGGCAAAGTCGTAGCAACTGAGCTGTAATTAAGAGACAGATGATTGGTTTGCTTCCAGTCCATGTCAAAAGGAACTACTGTTCCTTCATAAATTCCTCCTGGCCTGTTTCATAATTTGTAATCAAAAATATAGACAGAACATATAATACACGGTACGGGAGGATTATTGTGTAATTAATTTGCATCATGATGTACAGCTATAGGTCATCAAAAGCTGCACTAGGCCAAATGGCATGCAGGCCAGCAAGTCATGGGGGAGCCTTTTCATCTTCTCGGCATTTCACCAGTGCCTCCTGGACTTATACTTTGCTTACATTGTCACTAAAATTAATTTATTTAAGGTGTTCCTTGTGGTGAGTTGGTTATCACGCAGTTATTCCTTCAATATGAGGTACAATGAGAGCAGAAGAACAAGTAAAAAAAAATGTAAAAAAATCAAATTCCAATCCATAGGAACCAACAGCACAACACATATACACCCGATCAGAATTTGTACCGCAACATTTGATTTGTCATCTTGTTGATTTGATATCTGCATCTCCTGGCAGACATGGGAGCCCAATACAACAGACAGCAGCCTTGAAGAGCTCCATGTTGTGTCTTCTTGCAATGGAACTACTAAAAATTAAAAATCTATCAAAAACTTTTTAAAAGATGAGGTGATATTCTTGAAAATAAAGGAAGGCCCACCTTTTGTAAGAGAAGAAACAGCTTGCAGATAGCATCAAGAGAGGAATTACCCTGGAGTCATTATGTTCCCATAAACAGTCTATGACCAACCCCTCTTGAAATCCATTAAACCTTATCTAATGCCAGTTTAGTGCTGTTAGTTGATGAGATTCTTGCATATAGACTATAAATCGGCTTAAGTGGAACTTCACGTGTGGTCCTGATCCTTTGTGTCTGACACCTTTTAAGATATAAGCATTCAAAGCCTTCCCCTGAATGGACAAGTCTGCTAAAAGTTCTTTCTTCCACGGTTGAATCTTCTAACATTCAGATTCATCTTGGTTCATTTATTAAGGATTTTGCAACTGTGATGTTCTATTGTATAAAATGCTCAATCATTCCTAACTAGGAGGCACCATCATGTATCTTGCCAAGTAAGGCAACAAGAAAGAATAACCAATTCTCTATCAACCAACAAAGTACATTTCTACTTCCTAAGCTACCATCCACTTGCTTCCTTTTTTGCATATGTTAATCAACAGCATGAATTTCACTGGTCTGTTATTAAATATAACAATACTACAATTGGCTTATGGGTCTAAGAAGCTATCAAAATATTTCTTATATAGTATATTTGTTGGTGAACGTTGATTTAACCTTTAGTCTGTCACATTTAAACATTCTGTTTTTTGACTAGGAAATTGTCACACTTTTTTGCACCTGGATAGAGTTTGTTTTATTCACTTTCTCCTAAACGTAATCAAATTACATTACTGTTCATCACACTTCTCAAGGAAGTCGCATGACATCTTAATAATGAGTTGTCTAAGTAAGGAAGAATTGGTGACTAAAAAGTATTTAAAAGATCATTCTGGCTTATAACCAAGACAGAAATGACAGATCAGCTGGACCGTGCCATTTTTAATGCAATTATCTTTAAATCTCAACCAGTGTTTAGTTTATTAAAATATTTTGAAATTCAAACTAAAAATGATGGCGTCATTGAGAAATAAATTAGACTCAACTACGGAATAACTGCATTTTCTGATCCTAAAACATTTAAGTTTTTCATGGAATAAAGAAGACATTAGCCATTCGTTGGAATAATTCCTGGGTATTCTTTGCTTTAAACTCAAGGTGACCTTTTGGCATTATAGAAAACCTTAATATTCTCTCCCACAAAATCACTCAGTGGCCTTTTTCTTCTTTACCAGCAGTATAAATAAAATAATGCATCTTTGGGATTTAGAAAACCAAAACAGAGATTATGCTTCAGCGTAACATCCTCCAGTGTTATCTCCAAGAAATTTACAACTCTGTTTCTCATTCCACCAATTTCCTACTAAGTTCACATTTTTCCCTCAGTGACAAGAAGTCTCTCAAATCTTTCCCCTTTGTGTTGCGTACATGTCACAGAAAGAAGTCAGGAGCTAAATGTTAAAGAAGACAAAAGACTAAAAACTCTCTCTGACTTCCTACTTGAGCAAGCCTGGTGTCAGATAAACCGCAAATGAATGCATGGAATATGTCAGGTGCAAAGGATTGGGACAGTACATTAAGTTGTAACTCAGAAGGATTTGTTACTCAAATCTGTATACAAGAACCTAGTCAACTAAAGTTCAAATCAGAATCAGCGCCAGAGAAGGGTCAATGGAATTCAAGAGAGGTTGGACTTAGACCAATGGTGGGCACATAATAACTCTAAGCTGATAGCAACTTTAACTCCGCCGCTCACAGCTCTTGACTGTTCTTCTCCTACAGAATGTTATACTGCAAAACTGGATGAATTTATTCTATTTTTAATTTTTTCACATTCCATTTTTGTACCATCTTTCTCTCTTCTTTATATTAAACTGAAAAAGTCAACCAGAAAAAAAGAAATCCACTTGAAAACACGTATCAGCAGCGCTAGGTCAAATGGGGAGCAAGTCTCATCCTAAACTATGTCACAGTCGTAAGAAGCTCACTCATTAGCCATTCATCCACATAATTCATTTTAAAAGAGATCATTTAAGAAATCCTTTAGATCTGCCTTAATCATAGACTTTTTTCCTTAATAAAGGAAATGAATAGTCAAGGAATAGAACGCCATGTGGTAATTTCATGGAAGCTGGTGCTTAGCCATCATAACATTCCCATCATTCTTCAGTCTGCACATTGCTCATGGAAGGTATATAAAAAGGCACATTGAAACCTAGCCATTCACACTGGGATTCACATCCACATCGTTCCTTCCTTTTAAACAAGGTAAGCTCCTTCAATATTCTTAAAGATGGGGGAAATGTCTTTATACAATTAAGCTTTAGAAGCCTTGTCTCCAGAGAGAACAGCCTCTGTGGTCCTTACTGACTTAAATAAAATCTTATTCAAGTTATAATAGTAGTGTTCCTTGTGTTCCGTAAAAAGAACCAAGTGTTTTAGCGGGTAAAAGAGTTCCAGATGTGCAAAGTAGCCTACTCCTGATTTGCAGCATCAATTCCAGGTGAACATGGATTTTCCTTGGATCTGAATTGTATAGGGTTTGCATTCTGAACAATGTCTAAAGGACGCTCCTGGATTTGCCTGGCATAAATTGACCTTGTTCAGCAAATAGAGAGGAGCTGCACGTCTTAGATTCGTGGCTCAGGAGTGAAATGAGGAGTCCCCGATGCATTGGTGTGCACTGATGATGTTACGTAGTATGGGTAATGAAACGTCTGTGAGAAAACAGCCAAGCCCAGAGAGCACCAAGGACCCCTTACTCTTAGATTTGCTTAAAGAACTGCCAGCAGAACTACTGGGACAAATTCAATATTTCTCAACCAGCTCCAGTTTGTTAATGTAGTATCGCTTGATTCCTTCCAGGTCTTTCCCTGCTTCACCTTCCACCGCCAACATGACTTGCTGCTCCAAATGCGGCTGCTGCCCCTGCTGTTGCCAGAAGTGCTGCTGCACCCCCTGTTGCCAACAGTGCTGTTGTCCCCAAAGCTGTTGCGGAAAAGGCTGTGGCTGCGGCTGCGGCGGCGGCTGCTGCAAGGGTGGCTGTGATTGCTGCTGCAAGGGTGGCTGTGACTGCTGCTGCAAGGGTGGCTGTGACTGCTGCTGCAAGGGCTGCTGTGGATGCGGCTGCAAAGGTGGCTGTGGATGCGGGTGCGGCTGCTGCAAACAGTGCAAGTGCTGAACAGCCTTAAGGAGAATGCTGAAAATGAGAACAGCAGGGAATGTAATGTCCTTGCCCCTCTCGCCTGCTTTTGATCGTCCGCTTCAAGACTCTCGCTTGCTTCTGTTTCTGAAAAGCCTTTCCTCTTTCCTCGTCTAAGCCATTCCCGGATCAAGTCCAAGGCAACCATTTGTATGAAATGAAGAAGGATCTCCTGCTTGAGCCGGCGGCTGGACTAGAAGACCTCCGGAGTCTCTTCCGACACTGTTATTCTGCAATTCTTCTTTTCTATTTGCTTTCTTTTCCCCTTATGGAGATATTCACAATGCAATAAAAAGCACTTATACGTGTTCTTGTTCTTATGTCTCTGTTTGTGTTCTATTCAAATCATACTGCAACTTCCGTCCGATTCACCAGAAAAGGCGAGCAGCAAAACATCGGGTCCTTAAGATCTCTGAAATGTATAATCTGAATTGCCTTCAATCCATTCCTTGAGACGTCTCCTAGCACAGTGACCTGATCATTTGGGTCATGAGGGGGGCGGTATATAAATCAAATAAATAAAATTAAATCTGAGCCGCTAAAGAAGCCTTTCAAATAGTAGTAAAAGTCCTTCTCGTATAGCGGTTCAATTCCATACAGGACTGGCCAAATCAAATGCCGACAAGCTTCCTGTAAGACCAGGAGAAATATCGACGTGCTCCCCAGAATTAGAAGCAATGTCTTATGTAGCTTTACAGGTAGCCCTGAACTTATTTGTTGAGTTCAAAATGGCACTGGGAAAAGTGACCTACAACCACTCTCCACACTTACAACGGTGCAGCATTCCCCATAGTCACGTGATCAAAATTCAGGCTCTTGGCAACTAGCATGCATTTACAACTGTTGCATGTTCCAGTGATCACCATTTGTGACCTTCCCAGCTGGTTTTTGACACACAAAGTCAACGGAGTAAGCTGAATTTGCTTAACCACAACTTCAGCAATTCACTTAAAAACCATGGCGAAGGCCATAATGTTGTGTACACCTCTCTTATCAATCCCCTGGCTTAGCAAGAAATTGTGGTCCTGAAATTGTGGTCCTAAGTCACAAGTCAAGAACCAGTAGGCGATTTCTTTTATTTTCTCTTTCTTTCCACCCAGTGGCATGCACTCACTACTGCAGTGCAAATTATATGCGCAAAGAAGGCACATGTTTCTTTGTACATACAAAGCTGAGTTTCTTAACCAAACCACAGGTGGAAACAAAACAGAAATAATCCTAGTTCACAGCATGGAAAAGTTCTCTATTATAAGCTTAACATGCCCTTGTCAATTTCCAGATCTCTTAGCATCCTACTGAAACTTCACTGAAGGAGTTTCAGCGTCTTCGTTTCTCTTTCAATTTCTGCTGCCAAAATTTGTCAAGCACAATTGTAGAAACATAGATTCCAAAAGAAGTATTTTGTTTTGTAACTTAAATACAGTCCTCAGGTTACTGTGGACCTTATTGCAGTGGTCTTTTCCAAGGATTAACAACCAGTGCTGGCTTGTTCTCAGCTTATGATCTACTTGCATACAGATGCCCATATCATGTGAAACATAAAACACAGAATAATAAGGTTGGAACGGACCATGGAGGTTTTCTAATCCAACTTACTGCACTAGGTCTGATCCTGGTCTCCATTCTTCACCTAATTGTTAATTTTTTCCTACCTAATCATCCATTAATGGATATCATTTCCATCGTATCTACCTTGTGTGTTTCCTATAACATTATTCTGTTGAATTTGGTATAAGGTTCAATTTTGTCGAGATAACAGACATATTTAGTTAATCACTTCAGCTTCATGCCTATTGCACAGTTGATAAAGAGTCTTTCTGTGTGTGTGTGTGTGTGTGTGTGTGTTTTATTAATCATTTAAGTTGAAATAATAAAAATCAAATATTTTTTCAACATAGCTCCATTGTTTGGATATACATTCAGTTAACATATTATTATTAAAAACCCACTATCACTAATACATTTTCAGTTTCTACTCCTTCGTTTTTTTTCTGAGCCATTTATAAAACAGTCCGTATTTGAAAATATTGTTTCTTCTTTCTCTTTTAATTTCATAGTTAGTCTGCCCATTTCTGCACATTCTAATACTTTCCTTAACACTTCTTCATCATGTGATGTATCTTCTAATAAAGACACTTTCTGATCACTTATAAAGGCAAGAATTAAAGAACGTTGGAGGAAAATTAGATTCAGGAATAATATGAATCCTTGAATTATCAACATGACCTGCAAAGTAGCTGAAACCAGAAGAAACTGTATTGCGAGCAAAGATAATACAAAGTTGTGAGGATTGCTTAAACGTTTCAGTCAACAATTGACAATGAGGCTGAAAGTATTTGAATTGTGTCACTTCCAAAGAAGCAATTTGGGAGAATCCCTTCAAAATACCAAGTTTTCCTGAACACACAGACATGGCACCCAAACTCAACGCAAAGGCACACACCAAAGGTAAAAAAAGATCTATATATTCAACAAAAATAAGATAAGGGTATTTCTGCTGAAGTCACACATTCATATAATAAACATTTCAAGGAGCATCTCTATTTATTGGACTTGTTTGACATCCATCTCGGTTACAGGCAACACTGGGTGATTTAGAAATACTCACATAGTTTACAAAACAACCAATTTTCCTATAAATATTACCAGTCTCAAAGCCTCAAATTGTAGCTACCTTTGAGGGCTGTCCTTTGTGGTCTCAAATAAACCACCTTCTCTCTAAGCAGAGTGCCCTGTGCCATTCTTATGCAACTTCAGAGTTGTCAGTCAAAGAATTTCTCAAAATTGGCAGGGTCTAGAAAGAGACCCTTTTTCATCCTGACCCACACTGTATGAAATAGCTCCCCACCTGAGGTGAGGTGTGTGACGTCTGGAAGGATATTAAAACCTGACTTAGCCAGTTAGCTTGGGGTCTTGATAGGGGCACTCAATGTTGAAGATGGATGGATTAAATGAGAATAAGGCGGACCTGTTCAGAGCTTGCCTTTTTTGCTCTTTGCCTTCATATTTAATGTTTTTTTTTATATATTTATGATTTTAACTGTAAGCCGCCCAGTGTCCCCTCTCAAAGTAAGATCCATGGCTATAAATTTAATACATATATAATAAATAATAGAGCTAGGAATTTCAGAAAGGAACAGACAAAAATCTTACAGCTTAACTTCCCCTAAACGCAGCCCTCAAACAACTGATAATGTAGGAAGGCAGGAAGAGCCTAGAGGGCAGAGTCAAGTGAGTAATAAGTCTAGAATTCTTACATACTTACAAATTATTTAGTCTAATTCTTGAATTTTGTTGACTCTTATCTACTGCCAGTTTAGGGCTGACCATTAGTTGTCTAGATTCTTTGTGTATAGGCATGAGCAATGAATCATCTTAATTTCAATTAAAGTGTGGTCCTGATTCTTCACACCTGACAGATAACCCAATTTCTTCTCCCCAGAACTTCTGCTCAAAGTCTTCTGTACTTGATGAGAGGAAACTATCACAAGTTCCTCGATGTTTCTATTTCATAATTAGGCTTAGAAACAAGTAAGGAACTAGATTTTAGAAAAAATTCTCCCGTCTTCTGATTTGAACAATACCGGTGACATGAAATTGATGAGTGGAATCTTAGGATCACAGATGGACCACAATGGAGTACAAAACTTGACGATTTTGCTCTCTTTTTTAAATTTGTCCATGTTCAGCCTTTCGACATATCTGGTCCTTTCTTTTTTTTAAGCTAAAAAAAGTCATATCAAAACAATCCTTCCAATTGAAGATAAGTATTAGTGGTACGGCATCAAATGGGAAATTAAGAGGTCTTCACATGTTAAAAGACTTAAGTGCTCCATGATAACACAACCACACATTAACTGTTTCTAAATAGTGCATCTTAGAAGCAATTATTTAGGTAACATTTGGATCTGCATTAATCATACACTTTTTCATAAGTCAAGGAAATGATCTTACTCAAAAGTAATGTGATAATGTCAAGAAAGGTGACACAGCCATCATAAAAAAATCACTGCATTTTTTGGTGTGCTCATTGTTCCTGGAACAATTAGTACACTATATAAAGGGGTCCATCAAACACTTCTTCATTCACACCTGGATTTCACATTCACACCTTCTCTTGCTTGTAAATAAGGTACGTTCTTTAAACATTTCTTCAAGATAGAGGAGGGAAACTCAAATTTCTGGATATTTTATCTGCCTTTTTGCTATGGTTTATTCTCAAGTATGTAAACTTGCGCCTGAAATTATGACAGTTGAGGGAGCTTCTTTTGTTTCATTAGAATCAAGGACTTCTAAAATAATTCTGCTCGTGCAAAATGTCCTACAATTCATTTGCAGAATCTATCCAAATGAATCTGAGTCCTCTTAACATTTACATTTCCAGACTTTTAGATGGTACGCCTCAAGTCAGGTCAACAATAATATAGCCTGCACTAGGAGGTTTCAAGCTTTTTGGGGGATTGTAGATCCTGCTACTTTTTTTTAAAAAAGGAGCATTCCTCAAGCTCCTTATTAACCATAAGAGGCAAAACTCTAGTGATTAAAAATAGTAACTGTGTTCAATTCCAGAGAAGCTAGTTGGAAAAATCCTGCCCCAAAGAATCTTCTTGCAAGGTTGCTCCATCATAGCTTCGCTTCTCAGTTTGAGGCACTGCTTTCTTTCCTTGCTTTCCCTGTTCTGTTACGTTTAATTTACACACCACCCGGCATCTTGCGTCTTCATCAATAACCAATCGTGGGGACAAGAAACGGTAGGTCCGAAATGGTTCAGGTTTATCAATGCAGCACCCTTTGACTCCCTTTCAGATCTTCGCTTCCTCTGCTCCCTCCCGCAAACATGACGAAGTGCTCCAAATGTGGCTGTTCCCCCTGCTGTTGCAAGTGCGGCTGCTCCCGATGCTGCAAGACCTGCTGTGCCTGCCCGAAGTGTGGATGTTGCCCCTGCTGCTGCTCCAAAAAGTGCGACTGTTGCCCCTGCAGCTGCTGCTGCTGCTGCACCCCCTGCTGCTGCCAACAAAGCGACTGTTGCCAGAAGTGCGACTGCTGTCCCTGCTGCTGCCAGAAGTGCGACTGCTGTCCCTGCTGCTGCCAGAAGTGCGACTGCTGTCCCTGCTGCCCCGTGTGCGTCTGCTCCCCCTGCTGCAGCCAACAGTCCAGCTGCTCCTCAACCTGTTGTGAAAAACCCTGTAGCCCCTGCAGCTCTGGCTGCGGGTCCAAGGGCTGCGACTCCAAGGGCTGCGATACGAAATGTTGCAGCACCAAGTGCTGCTTCCCCCAACAGGGCAAGAGCTGAAGAGCACGAAAGGACGCACCGAAGGAGGCAAGAAGGGAGGCGAGGCGATGCGAGGTCTCCACCGTGTATCCCTCTCCGCGGCTCCTCCTTAAGAACCGCTCAAGGCTGCTTCTGCTTCTGCTGCTGCTGCTGCTTTTCTCACTCCTGTCCAAAATACCTGCTCGTTATCTTACTTTTTCTTCTGTGCCAGGTCTTGGGATAATTATGCTCTTCATCCAGAAACGCACTATATAATAATAATAATAATAAAAAACTCATAACCGTTGCACATTCTTGTTTGGTCTTTGTTCGCTGCATTTCCCATCCTTTCTGCAAAATCGCAAAAGGACTAAGAAGTCCAAGGTTTTTGATGCTTACGGGTCTTGTTGTGTAACTCCTGGTTGTCTTAAAATTGTAGAGCTGGAAGGTACCGTGGAGGTCTCCCAGTCCAATCCTCTGCCCAAGGCAGGAGTCCTTATAGCATCCCAGAAAAACAGCTGTCCAATCTTTCCTTGACAATCTCTACCTCATCCTTGCCTCCATTCTTCATCAAAATGGTTCCCGGTCATTTAAGGAAGCGTTCGAATTGTCACGAAGCAGGCTAACAGAAAGAAAAAACAGCGGGATAATTTCAAAGCGCTTCCGCATACAGCAAGCAGTTCACGCCAATCGAATGCCACCACTCTGTCTTGGCGCCTGGCAGAATGCGATTTTCCTCTTCCGCTGGAGAGAGGAGTTTCGTGTTTCTTCTCTCTCTTTCTGTACAGTCGATGACATTTGTCCAATTATATTTTAAAAAAGGCATATGGTAAACTGCAAACTTGACCCAGAGGAAGGCTCAGAAGAAATATTCAGATAGCAGCCCTGACTAACGGCATGGAAATTTCAAAGGAATCCTCTGAGGCAGGATTGGACAACTGGCCATGAAAAGCACCTCCTCCGCTGAAAATTATTTCATACGATCCCAAGATTACACCTCTATTTAATTTGACATTATGAGGTATTGGCTGAACTTTATTCTGAAAAAAAATGATGCCTTCATGCTATAAAGGATATTAACACATGCTTCAGTGTCTCAGTCATCGATGCGTTGAATCCCATAGCTCGTGTATCAATCTCTCTTTGCTTTTCTTTATTGCAAGATGAACATATCCAGCTCTTTAAACTCTTCTTCAAGCGATTTGGTTTTCATATTTGCTATTCTCCGTGACCCTTTCAAGTTGTAGCACTCAGAATTCTACACTGTACTTAAATGTAGTCAAAGCAATTTAAATGGAACTATTTTTCATTCCTCTGGAGGGAAGGACGAATAGCAACATCATCAGACCTAAAGAAGGCATTACAAATAAACAGTATGTGGATAGAGAGGTTCGCACCCATGTGAGCAGTCACATAAATAGCAGGTGCGCAGATCAGAAGCATTCCTGCAACATACTATAGTCTTTTTTCTAGGTTTACACACACAGAACCTAAAATATTTGAGTCTGGTTTGAAGGTCAGGATTTTACAGCTCAGTCCTATGTATATATCCAGCCAACTGTGATTTATCTATTGAATCATAGTTTACCGTATACCTTCACCTAGTTTATTAGTTGCTGTTCTCTGTAAGGATGGCTTAATTCCTTGGCATCCAACAAAAGTATGCATGAAATGGCACTTTAATTGACTTTAATTATGCACTTTAACTGCATAAAATGAGTTTTTCTTTCATCCTCAGTTTGTCGTCTTCCATGTGATCCTTAGGCCTTGACTGGATTCATTTCCTTATGTCAGGCGCAACAAATCAAGAAGCAAGGCAGTTCAAATGACTACAGTTTGGTCAAAGCAAATTGGTGGCAGATAAGGGTCAACAGAAATCAAGGTGGACTGGACTTAGATCTCTTTTGGGTGCGAAGGGACTCAAGACTGATGGTGCACTTGACTTCTCCCTCAGGTTCAGCCTGCTTATCTCCTCCGCCAACATTTTGAACAACAGCATCATGTTAAAGCATCATTCTGCGCAATTGTAGAAGAAGCATGTATATCGAAATAAATAGCTAATGCTGCAAGCTTTTGCTTGTGAACCAACAAATAAAAACCAAGAGAGAGAGTCTGAACGTGTCCAGTTTCCACAGCAATCTTAATGAAAGCATTATCTGAAAGTCATTCTTTTCCATCTGCTACACATAATTAATACAGGACACAAATTCCTGTCTCAGCAACACCAAAGAACCAAAATGGGTTCATTCGTACGATGATAAATATAATGGTTTTTTTTAACTTTCGGCTTTTAAGAATTAGAATAACCAAATGGATGCTTGATTGCCTTGGTGCTAATTTAATTGCCTTTTAATTGTGATTCAGGAAAAAAAATCTTCTCTCAGACCCTATGCTCCAGTTTGCTCATGGTATTTGCTCTTCATGAAAGGATCGCATCGTCTGCGTCCGACTGTTTTGAGGATCTGACTCATTAAAGAAACTCTACAAATAGCAGCAATTTTTCAAGGTTTCAAGCCTGAAAAAAGACGTGGCTGCTTTAATGAAGAGCAGAAAGGTGTCAGATTCACACATGATCCTAAGCAATCCTTCTGAATCATTTTCAAAGTGGACAGAGCCCTACTATTTATGCAACTTATTCTACCTTTCCTTAGGAAATGAAACATCATTGAAAAGAATCAAATTCATGATTACCCTGTAAAGCAGATGTCCTGTTCTAACCTCCCCTGCATTTGCACCTCTCATTAAAGTACTTAATCTGCAATGTATTATTAAAACCATCTTTAATAGTCATGCATGTGGCTATTTTATAGTAATCTGCTGAATGCACTAATATTAAGATGCTTACTCATTGCAAACTAGGACACCAAGAAATATTGTTATAATTATTCCATCATTTCTGGAGGTTTCTGGCTTCATTTTACTTGCTTCTTTGATGGCTAGCTATCAATCAATCTATCTCATCATTGGCTTTTAAATGAAAGGATTTAAGGATTGCACCAAAAATAATCTATATTTGCCAGCCCTTTTTACTAAAGTGCTCAAATAAATGATAAATAAATGAGGGTTTCATTTTTATTTCATAATGTCCGCACTACTCATGCCCATTTTATTATATCAGATGGCTTATAACAGTTAACATTCAGTATAACAGTAAAACTTGCTAAAACCTTCCTTAAAACCCGAAAACAAAAGCTGTAGTAAGATATATTTGAATCCCTCTCTAAAGGACAATGAAAGGGTCAACCTCAACACAGGCATGGGAGCAAGGGATAAAACATTTCACAACAGGGTGATGTTGTGGCAAAGACCACCTTTTACATCCGTGTGTAACTGCAGGACACAAATATTGAAAGAGCGACACCTTTGTCATGATATCCCAATGCATTTTTTTTTCACTGTGGCATAATCAGAACCACAAATGCCTCTGAGTTTCAACTCATGAAAAGCTAGCTGTTAAATCTGTAGCACGCCTTGCAAAAAAAAGGATTTAGGGTCAACTATATGAGAACTAGCGTTTTGTACCCATGCTACTGTCAACTCCCATTTCTTCTCGGAGTTGCCATGGAAGCAGACGAAGGGAATTGAGCATGACCTCGCACCTGGCTTCTTATCTTTGAGGCCGACCTCGTGATGTGATGAGGAGGAGGAGACCTGAGTCTGGCCGTGGGAAAGTTCTGCCCAGAGAAGCCAGACGGAACATAGACCTGAAAATGGTTGCACTTGCTACAGAGCATCTGCTGTCTAGAAAATAAATAGCCTTTAAGAACCAACGTTCGTCTGGATTGTTTATTCCCTCTGGCTAGCGGAGCTAATGTTGAAGTGATCTTGACAATTCTCTTGAAGGTAGTGCATGAAGCAATGCATTCCTTCACTTAAGATGCTTCCTCAATGAGACTGCAGGAAGTAGATTGAAAGTAGTCTTGCACTTGGCAAAGTAGTTTTGCTAAGTAGAGATTGAGCTCTATATAAATAGTGGTTGCAAAAAATAACTAGCACCTGGATGTCATTCAGCACATGCTGAGAGTTCCCCAGATTGAATATTTGTTGCTGTATTCTTATACTCACCAGACTTCCTGGAGCCAGCAGCCAGCAGTCCCTCTGGTCTGTGTGGGCTGGCCTGGAAGGAAAAAAGGAAGGTTGACTGTGATTGGTTGAAGCGCAAGGCCACATCAAGTTAAAAAGAAGCCAGCTGGCTTTAGCTGCTGCTGGAAGTTAGTTGTTGCTGTTAAATCAATAAAATTTGTTTTGTTGAAGCCTGGCGAGTCCTGTCTCATTCTTTCATCCAGTTCTGCAGTTGTAGTGGATATTCTATTGGTGGCACTCCTGCAATGGTTACTGAACCTACCCAGCCGGAACCTCAGAATCAACTTCCTGGTTGATCAGTTTTGATTGATATGAAAATCACAAAGCTGGACGAAAGGTTAGGAAGCATTGGTTTGAAATGGATCAAGTTCAGCTAAACTGTTTGATCAAGGGATTCAAAGTGTTAGTTATGATCTTTAAAAGCTTTTAATGGCTACCTAATGAATCATTTTATCCCACTAGAACAAGCCATCCTACTCAAACTAGCAGAGAGAGCTTATTCTGGATCCTTTTTGTTGTAGTTATGAATTATCTGAGCTACAAGAATGCATTTTAAAGCATTTTTGCAATTTTAAATTCAACAAGCTCCCTAGCGTACCTTTAATAATTTAATATCTGAATAGTCCAAAATATTGGGACAGCTTCTGCCTCATAACTGAACTCTTAAGATGGCCATGAAGGAGGAGCTGGGAGGAGAAGCTCGCAGGACTGACATGGTTTATGAATGGACCCAGGGGTAAAGGGACTGGCTTTGGCTGGTTCCAGGCATCAGGTTGAACACAGGGAGCTTCTCCCCCTCTTTTAAGAGGTTTTGGTGGAGTTTAGGAGTCTTCGGAGGCCTGTGGAGCCGTTACAGCATGCTTTCTTGCTGCCGGAGTTATCGGCGGAGAAAGATGGAGTGACTGGAAGCAAGGATGCTGATGCTTTCCTCAACTGTGTCCGGCACCACGGATCACCTGTGTCCGGTGCCACGGGTCCACTTCTATCAGGCCTCCTGGCCTTCACTGCAAGAGTGGTTGGTGCGGCTGGGGATGCTAGTTCAGTGGCCGACTGCGAGCCGCTTCTCTTTTGTTGGGCTGATGCCGACACCGATGCCAATGGTGGCAGCGGCGATGAGATTGACGGGAACGAGTGTGATGGCCAGGATGGCTGCAGCAGTTGCAGCTGCGGCCGGCGGCTTGGCGGGAAGTCTGATGGTCACAGTGAGCAGAGCTGATGCTGTGGAGTCCTCAGAGGCCTTGCTGGGTCAGGGGGTCCAGCGGGAGAAAATTGCTGTTCTCTCCTCTTTGTGGGGGGCTGCAGGGACGGAGCCGGTGCGGGCGTTGGCTGTGGCTGCTGATGTCTCACAGGTGTGGCTGGAAGCCGGCATTAGGATAAAGTCCGGTGCTTTTTTGGACTTTCTTTCCATCGTCTGACTGACAGGGTTAATGGATAGTGGCAGTGTCCTATACCATGTGGGCAACTTATTTTCCATCTCTTCCCCCCAAGAACTGGTGGAAATATTGGTCCCAGCATTACCTATTAAGGCCTCTAGTCTCCTGATTGTGGACTCTGGACTCTGGACTTTGGATTTTGAGACACTGATATGGACATCTATCCCTCTCCATCCTCTCCCTGGTCCTTTTAGCCCCATGGACTGCATCCCTGTATCCCTATCCCTCCCTTTCTTGTTTTCTCTCCCTTTACTCCTTATAGCATGCTTTCATATACCGCGGAACAGCTTCAGGCACTGAGAGATGCCCCCCTCTCGGTGTCAGCCTGTTAAGCTGCCCAGGACCTTGCTTGATGATGGGAACGGATACCCTGAGAGGAGGTTCCTGGCAAGAGGAAACTGAGGTTTTTTTAAAAAAAAATAGCCAATGTTTTAAGGGGTTCTGGGAGGGATAGGGGAGGGGGATGGATTGGGGAGGTAG
>JANHFO010002239.1:134341-147017 GCA_032468095.1 Pareas carinatus | reverse complement strand
GAACCTTCTGAGGAGAGGGGACCCATAGCATTTTGTGCCTCCTCGTTCTGCTGGGTTAGGCAGCTGTGACTGGGGGAAAATGGTCCTTCAAGTAACCCAGTCCCAAGTCATGTAGGGCTTTAAAGGTGACCTGGAAGCAAATTGACAGTCAATGCAGTTCCACCAGGAGAGATGACACATGTGTACATTGAGGCCTGCGCAAAACTATGCGGGACATTGCATTGTTAACTAATTGAAGCTTCTAGATACTTTTCAAGAATAGCCCCATCTAGTGCACACTGCAAGAAGGGAAGCAACTAGGGCATGAGTAACTCAAGGGAGTCAGGACAGGAGGAACTGTGAGAGGGATTGTTGTTCCAGGAAAGGACATAATTGGCCCACAAACCACAGTTGCATGAAGTCGCACCTGGGTGAGTGACTGTGAACAGGATTCCTGAGTCCAGAAGAACTCCCAGATTATGCATTGGGTGGGTCTGAACAGTACCACCTCATCCAAGACCAGAGATGGCAATTCTCCATGGACCAATGAAGCCCAAATCTAATCAGGTTCAGTTTCAGCATATTGTTCCGCATCCACCTCTTAACATCCTCCAAGAAGCGAGAGAGAGGTCACAACATTGCTTAACTCACCATGGGCTGAAACAAATAGGCATCACCAGCATGATGATATCTCAACTCATGGTAGTAGATGATCTGACTCAGCAGCTTCATATTAAACAATAGCGAGGAAAGTACCGAGCCCACAAAACAAAAGACAAGGGCTGGACCTCTCACTTCCTATCAACACTGACTGACAGTGACCAGAGGAAGGAAGAGAACCAGGTCGACATAGAGGTCTCCATTCCCAACCCTTGGCGCCACTCCAGAAGGATATTATGGTTGATGGTACCAAAGGTGGCAAACAGGTCAAGTAGAAGAAGGCTGGATCATCATTATCATCATCATCATCATCATCATCATCATCATCATTATATTGCCCTTCTCCCGAAGGACTGAGGATGCCCTACCTCCGTTATGCTTTCACCTGAGATCATAAAAAAAACCAAGCAATGCCATTTCTATTCCACAACCAGGCCTGAACCCTGACTGGAAAGGGCCGAGGTAATCCAATTCGTCCAGGAACCTCTGGAGCTGCCGCACAACCATCTCAACAACCAGTTCAACCCTAAATTACAAATATTGTTTTATTTGTACTTTAGCCTGGTTTAGGCTGATATTCAGGCTGAAGATCATAACAGCAACTTATAATTTGTTCAGTATCAACTGAAGATCACTGTTTTTGAATGCCTAAACAAGCTTTATCAGCAAAGAGGTGTCTTAAATGACTGTAAGGAGGCACTTTGTCCATGTGTTTAATCATCAAAGGTCAAAGAATGCTGCCCAATTGGTACTTCCTTCAGACGCTGGGTAGCATATGACCATATGCAAGTGAAAAACAGATTGAATAGGATTGGGACTAGTATTCAAACTCGTTTTATCTCTGGAAATGGCAAATGCAGCTGATGTACCCTGTGGATACAGATGATAGGTTACTCAGACTTCTTTTTGAAGACGTTTCTGATCTTGATCCCCACCTGCAATTTTTACAGGTTTTAGCTATAATACTCTGTAATTATGCAAAATAATGCTGTCTGTTCATCCGATCTTTTAACAACTTCCTAGTCAGCTAAATGGCCCTCAGCTCATGGGTTGAAAGGCATTATTAATTCTTGATGGAACTACAATCCCTGCACTCATCTGTTTGTGACGCAGGCTTCTATTCCATCAGGCAATTGGACACCTAAAAAGTCTCTGAGCTATTCCCTATGTCAGATTGGGTAAGATTAACAACCAATACAATGATTTAGCTTGGCAACACAACGTTTAGGAAGGATCTATTGATTCTGGGATGGGAGAAGGAACAGTCACTGGAGCAGGAAGCAGCCACTGGAGCAGAATGGAGTAGTAGTAGACTTTGATACTAAATCCAGAGCTTCAATTATCATCACAATCATTAGCTTCATTAATCTTCTTGAGTCTGATGGGGCTCAGGTCAGAATTTATTTTTATTCTTGGTTTACACTACAGTAGAGTTGACCTTTACTCCCAAATAGCTTCTTCTTCAAGAACTTTGCTGGAAGGTTTGTTTGTTTAGTGGAGCTACGAACCACTGACTCCAATGTATTACACTTCAAAGTTTTTGGAGGTGACTATGAATTATAAAAAATTAATGATCTATTATGTGAATTTTGCTGTTCTACTTAATTTATTAATGTCTTATTTTAAGCAATGCACTTCTACTGGGACTTCTGATAGGAAATCAGTTGTGCATATCATTGACATTTGGGTGATGATTAAAGTGACAGCTGCAGCTGATTCAAAGTACTGCTGGTTCATGTGCTTGCTTCACCATTACATATGTCATATTTTGCTTGGTTTATGAGTATTTTCCTGCCTCTTTTGAATTTATTTTATTATAGAAATCAGGAATGTACTGTGCTCTTTTTGAACCCTCTGAGAAAACATTAGCATAGGAACACTATCTCAGGTGACATTACTTGGTCTCCTCTCAGACTACTGATGAGGATTATCACAATAAGCCATAGTTGGTACCTAGGCCAACAGTATGCCCAAGTGTGATTCACAACCTTTTCTTCACCATCAACCCCCTTTAAATAACTTTGTGGTCATGGACCATGGCCACGGATCCTCATAACTCAAGATTCAAATCATATTTCTTCAAGCCTTTGTGGACTCTCTGTGATGACACTGCAGCCTCCCAGGGGTCCGCATACCATAGGTTGAGAACCACTGTGATAGAGGTGTTTAATCTTGATGCTGCAGCTTGATTGTTTCAATACAGTATCTGTGAGGGTGATTTCTATGCTACTTAGTTTGACCTGGTTTTTTTGCAAACGGTCACATATGGCTCACAGTGCTCTCATTTCTTCTATTCAATGCTTGTTCCAAATGCTACCCCCGTTTTTCTCTCGTTCACTCTTTCTTCTTCGTGGAAGAAGATTGAAGACAGAAAGAAGTCTTAAGTCTATCTTCATCTAGATGAGATAGACATAACCTTTTCCTGTTGGCTTAATCTCTGCTGACTGAAAAGCTGAAAACACATCACAAAAAATAAAATCTCCATCTTTTTCCTAGAGCATGGAACTGTTTTTCAGTTAGATGACAGACAGAATATTTTCATTCTGGGACATCTGCTGGGTTTGGATTTTTTAATTTTAATTGTCAAATATTTTTTCTCAAAAGGCTTTTGTTAGCAAGTTATACTTGTGATTTGATTTTAACTTCTGATTCTGACTTAATTGTTTTATATTGTGTTTTGTGAAATTGTAAGTATTAAAAGCTAAATGGAACAGTGCTTTAACAGAGAATGGATGGGATATTATAAAAGGAATTTAAATAAACTACCCAACAATGCCACTTTATGAAGTCAATAAAATATAACCAATTCTTATCACTTGAGCAAATTTATTTTTTTCTGTTTTGTTTTAGAAAAATGATGCTTGTTAAACAATTCATAATGGTTATGAATTGATATACAATCCCGAAGTGGACTTTGTTTCTTTTTACCTTCCAAATCCATTCTGCCCTCCTTACGAGACCTTAAGCAAAAGGGGAATATCACATAAAATAGGTACAGCTATATTTCTTATTATTTTAATTAGCAATACACCTAATATGATTAACATGTTTACCCAGTTTTAAAGTTGTATGTCTTCAATATGATATAGTTTTTAAATAATAGCTTTATGTTTATGTTTTTAATTTTCTTTCTGTTGTAGAATACTATTACTGTTGAACTATTTGCTATGTTTTATTATTTGCATTAATGCTTTTCACTATTTTGTAGCAGTTTGTGGAAAAGTAATATAAACACTTAAGAAATAATGTAATACAATTATCAAATCTATATTTACATTTGAAGCAACTCTTTAGATAATATTTTTCTCTCTTGAGAAAGTACATTAATGAGTAATTTAGAAGACCTTGCAGAATGGACTCATCTGCTGCTACTCCATAATATATTATTTAGCATTTTTAAATTTCTGATTTATTTATTCCCTATTCTGTTTCTCCTGATCTTTCTCCTTTTATCTATTGGTACATTTCAATCTCTTTCTGCAGCTTATGAAATTTAATTTACTGGGGAAATGAAATAATTTTCCTTAAAAGTGCTTCACCTGTACATCTTTTAGAATCTTTATGATGTGGCAATTTTCAAATTTCTTTTTTGAAGTCAAGGTGGGAGGGGAAAAAGAGGAAGCTTTCATGTTTGAAAGCATATATCATATAAATTATAACTTGTGATTGTATAGTCTCTTATATCTTACAATTTAGGAGAGTATAACCTTGTTCCCTTTTGAAATCTTCTATCTGGGCCAGTGCTGCAAGGGAAGCACTAAGCATCCAGTATTAAAATAGTACTAGTAAACAATTTGATTGCCTGGCTGAAGCTCCATGGCAATAATAATGTTTTATTTTTAAAGTTTCAGTTCTAATTCAGTGTAGTGGAAGGAATGATGTTTTTACTTAGATTAAAAAAAAGGATTACCCTATGCACTTCCATTGTCTTGCTTTTCTAAATAGCTCTCTTTTGACCTAAAAGAATGTTTTCCCTCCAAAAACTACCCTATCCCAAACAATAGCACTGCTGTTTGCTAGATGCATGGATACATGTAACGGGCAACCATTTTTTCTGTTTCAACCAGATGTATATTGCTTCTGGCTAGGAGTATACCTCTTCTGTAAAATCCCACTTTACAAACCTTACCTCAGTGATTAGCCAGGAGGATCAGAGCAAGATCTGCTAGCCAAGGGAGGAAGAAATTTGACTTTAGTACTGTTTCCTCTCCATTCTGACGCCTGAATTGAAGTCCAGGGTACATAGTGGAAGGGGTGTGCTGTAGGCCTGAGGGCACCATAGCATAGACAGCTCTTAACTCTAGACAATCAGTTGAAGAAATGATCCAAATATCTCCACTCCCTCCTCAACAGAGCTAGGCAGTTATGTGAAGGGCAACTAGGCAACTAGTAGCAAAGCATCTGTTCTCAAGCAGAGCAAAATGCCTGAATAGTACATGAAGCAACCATCAGGGCAAGCAACAAAGCAGTCCAAAGACATTAGACATTACCTATTCTATTGAGCAATAATGAACTTGGATAATCAGTCATTCAGCCTGATTGAAAATATCTGATTCTTGCACTTCCTCCATTTGACTCTCATTTCAGCAGGCAGGCAGTATTCTGTTCATATTAACAATACAAGAAAGAAGTATCCTTACTATCTACTTTATCTCAATTCAGTTAAAATGAACTTCTTACTCCCCCCCATCATACTTTGGTCTGCCACTTCCCATGGTGCTAGACCTGAGCACAGATGGTTGTTCCTTCATAACAAGTTGCTAAATGTACTTCACATAGTAGTTGAAGTTAGCATGATCTTAAACTGCATAACTGAATCTGCTGAGCATATTTATTGGCATCAACAGCACTGTCGACTGAGTCTATGCAGGATTATATTAGTCAGCACTGGTATCCTCTTAAACTAGTACAGTTCTTATGGATAAAGGTCATAAGACTGTTGCTTATTTTCACTACGATGTGAAAGGGAGGCAGATACTATACCAGTTCCAAATTATACTTCTCTTAATTATGGAAAGTCATTGCAACTTATAAATAAATGCCGTAAGACTGGTGGCAAGGATCCTTAATTCTCACTCAATGGCTGTCACCACTTGCAGACTGTAACGGGCAGTTCCGTTAGGGTGGTAGACTGAGAACTATTGCTTTTGCAATTTAACTTAAATTATTTCCATAACTTTTCATGTTTTGCACAGTTGTGTTAAAAAAATTTTTTTAAATGTTTCATGAGATTGAGTATGTGTAGCAATATTATCCAAAGAACAGCATTTAATGTAACTAACACAATATAGAATAACTACTATGAATATAGCTTCTAATAAGCAATAAAATATGGACTACTGCTTTTCAGTAATACTTTTACAAAGGCCATTTTGACAGTATATCAAGCAAAACAATGGTTTATTTTTATTTATATTCCATATTAATTTTATACAAGCATGTATATAATGCCCCTTTATCCTTTTCCCCACCACAATGCTGTGAGCTTGGTAGGATTGAGAGAAAACAACTAGTCTAAACTCATCTAACCAACTTCCATAACTAAGGGAAAACTAGAACTCAATTTCCCAGTTTCTACTTCAGAATCTTAAGAGGCACATTGTTTCTTCCTCATATAAACAAACCAGAATTTATATGTCATGTTATCTGAATTACAGCAAAGCACTTATTTTAGAGTATGTGGAATGCACATACTGTACATAAATCAAGAAGAAATTCATTTCTTTCAGTGTACTCCTCAAAAAAACACTTACGTACAAATCAGAGGACTATGTTCAACATATTGCTTGTAGTGTACAACAAGGTATAATGGTAGAAATCTGCAAACTCAAGCTGCTTTTGTAAAAATTATGAAAACAACCTTGTGTTGCTATGCCAGAAGCACTACTCCTCTTTGGTGAGTGTGCATTTAATGTCATGATGCACACAAAAAGGGTTGAGGCTTTATTTACTTATCAAATGTGGATAGCTACCCATCTGACAAGAGTGTGACTCTAGTTGGAATACAACAATCAATGATCTTAATGCTGGAGTTGACATAGATTTGTCTATTCCCAAAATGCACTTCAGGAAAGCAGGTTGTGTCTGTTTCAAAAAAAGGAATTTATATATCCGTCTAGTTTTGCAACATATGTAACTATAGGTAAAATATTGGTGTTTTTGATTACTGGAAATAGGTAAACAGGGTAGCTATGGCTGTTGAGCTGCCTTACAGCATTGGTTATAGTCCTTAAAAACTCATAAAATGTGGGAGCCAGGAACTGTGAAAACAATTCCTAGGTATAGATAGGACTTTACCTGGTTTACATGTCCTCTGTCCAAATTCCAGTTATATCTCTTCCCAGTCTACCTCTGAGGAAAGTCCATCTTTATACTTACCATATTTTTTGCTCTATAAGATGCACCGGACCATAAGACGCACGGCACCCAGAGGCCTCTCATTCAGAACGCGGGTGCGCAGAGATCGCTCCATGGGGCGCTCCAAGGTCCGGAGATTGGCCTGGAGGTGAAATTGGAGCCTTCCCAGCGCCCCGCGGGTATGTGGAAATTGCTCCATGGGGCGCTCCAAGGCTCAAAGATCGGCCCGGAGGCCGAATTGGAGCCTTTCTGGCACCCCGCGGATTGATTCCCCACGTTTTAAAGTATTCGCTCCATAAGACGCACACACTTTCCTCCCAAATTTTTTGGAAGGGAAAAGTGTGTCTTATGGAGCAAAAAATACGGTAAATAGTTAAGTACACACACTACATTCTTCACATATTTTGTGCAATAATCACATAATACATCTGATGTCATTTGCCTTCCTTGTTCTTCACTGAGGACAGAAGACCAACTTGAATGCAGCATGGACTGATTACAAGAAGTCAATTGACTTCCTAAAACATTATCCATCAAGTGCCTAGAAATAAAAGGACTCAGTAATAACATCAGAAGTTTTGTGCAAAGATCAATGGCACAATGGAAGATGCAGTTGCTGATCAATGGTGAAAGATTGGGAGAAGTTAACATCAAGTAAGGAATCTTTCAAGAAGATTCACTATCACCACTACTGTCTGTCATTGCACTGATTACTCTGTCAACAATATTGAGTAAAAAACATCTGTCAGGTTTTCCCACACTCTTTGCATGAATGACCTGAAGCTGTATGGAAAAATACCATCTGAAACACAATCACTGCTCAACACTATTCATATATGCAGCCAAGATATTACAAGAAAGTTTGGACTAGACAAATGTGCCACATTCATCATCAAACAGGGAAAAATAGTGAAAACTGAAATAAATAAGATGCCCTATAAAAATAACATCAAGAGTCTGGATGAAGATTATTAGTACAAGTACCTGGGCATCCTTCAAGCTGATAGCATCAGGCACACCGAAGCCAAGTAAAAAGTTAGAAGTGATACATGAAGAGAATGAACAAGATCTTAAAGTCCAAACTCAATGGAGGAAATACCATCAAGGCAATTAACTACAGAGCAGTTCGTCATTAGATACACAGCAGAATTTGATAGAAAGACCAGAAAAATAATGACAAAGAATTATGTCATTCATCCTTGCAGCAGTGCAGACAGATTCTACTTAACAAGAAAAACAGGTGGATGTGGAATGTTGCAAATACATAAGATAGTTGAAGAAAGAAAAGGGCACTGGAAGAATATCTGAAGGACAGTAAAGTTCCACTGAAGCTAATATACCAGGAAGATCTACTGAGTACTGAAGAGACCAAACTGGTCTACAAGAAAGAGCATATGAAGAACAGAAAAGTGACATGGGAACACAAAGTATTACATGGCCAGTAGATTAAATAAAAGGAAGGAAATGCAGATAAGGGCTAAGAGCCCTTGGTTGAAGAGAATGAAGGGTTAATTTTGGCTGCACAAGACGAAGCCTTAAGAACAAATTCAACATCTGATGGACAAAATTTCTCAGATTCATTCTCAGTTTGAACCCATGCATGGTGCAGATTATGTGAGATGTCCGGGGAGAGGTCTTGCCCAGTTATCTGGGAAGTTATCCTGTTGGACCTGAAAAAACGGACAGGAACGTCAATGTTGTCAGTGCAACCACCTGCCAATTAGCTCCTTCTCCTGCCTGGTTGGTGAAAGCCTCCAGGAAAGTGATCAGCAAATAGGTGCAAGCAGAAATAAACCCTTCATTGTAGGAGAAGACATTCCAGGGATCTTTTAAGGAAGCTCCAGTTCTCCTCCTTAAAGAATCATTATTTGATCCCTTCTGCCTGGACATTTTCCCCATTCTCCTTTTTAAGGAAGGTGGTGAAAAAAGTGGTTGCTTGATAGCTTCAGAAGATCCTGGATGAAATGGATTACCTGGATTCCTTTCAATCAGAATTCAGGACCAGTTATGGGACAGAAACTTTATTGGTCGCACTTGCTAATGATCTTTGGTGAGAGCAGGATGGAGGGAGTGCAACCATTTTTGCTCACCTTGACCTCTCAGCGACCATTGATACCATCAACAATGGTATCCTTTTGGCCAGCTATTGGATTTGGGGCTGGGTGGTTCAGTTTTGTGCTGGTTTGGCTGCTTTCTCCAAGGCTGGTGTTGATTGGGAGTGAGGGGTTTAGCTCAGTCACTCGTTTGTAGCGTGCCGTGTGGCTCAGTATTCTCTCCATTCCTTTTTAACATCTACATGAACCCACTAGATGAGATCATTCATCACTTAAGGGGTTGAGGTATCATCAGTATGCTCATGATATTAAACTTTGTAAATCCACCCCTGGTGAGTCAAGTAATGCTGAGGCTTCTTTATTGCAGTGCTTAAAAACTGAGAGGGACTGAATGGGAGACTACAGACTTCAGCTGAACCTTGACAAGACCAAGTGGTTTTAGGTGTATGGAACTTTAAGATCTGGGATTTTAATATCCTTAGTTCTGGATGAGTGGCACAACTTCAAACATATCCAATCTGCAACTTGGGGGTTCTCGTTGACTTGAAACTCCTGCTCAAAAAACAGGTGGCAGTCGCTGCTAGGAAAGCCTTTGCACAACTTTGTCTTGTGCACCAGTTGCAGCCTTTCCTGGATCAGAAGTCCCTGTGCTCAGTCACTCAAGTCCTAGTTATCCCTTCTTGGACCATTCCAACGCATTCTACACGGGGCTATTTATTTGGAAACTATAGCTGGTGCAGAGTGTGGCGGCGGAGGCAATTCTTAGAGCCCCTAAAGGAGAACATTTTACACCATGCTCCACAAACTGCACCAATTACCAATTTGCTTCCGGGTGCAATTCAAGGTATTGATTATCACCTTTAAAGTCTGCATGGCATGGGTGCAGGCTACTTGAGAAACTGTATCACCATGATGAGACTGGCTTGCCCCACCTACACCAGCAGAGGGGCATATTGCAGAACTCATCAGTCAAAGAACATCAGTTGACGGGATACAGGAGAAGAGCTTTCTCTGCCACAGTTCTTTCTATTTAGAATATCTTAACTCCTGAGGTGAGATAGGCTCCCACCATTCTGACCTTCTGCAAGATCTGCATCATTATCATCTTTGTATTTTGTTCCTTCTGTTTATTAATCAATAAGGAATAAAAATAAATTAAAAATATAGATTATATGTAACTTCATGGATAATTTCACTGACACTGTGGTTAATACAGGTTTTGTAATGTTACATTATAAAAGACATATGTATCTAACAAAGCTATATCCTTATTTAAAACTCAATTTTTAGATAACATTTTTAATCTCTATATTCCCATTTTCACATATTCTGTGGGCTTCAAAAGGTTACACAAATTTACAACTATTTTTTCTTACTTTGTAAGCATCTTAGGGAATGTACTGTTTCTTAGCAATATATTTCTGGCAGTGGAAAAATGGAGTGATTGCTGCATTTCATGAAATTGGAAGGAAAAGACTTTAACTCTTCCTCTTATATTTTAATCCCATTATGGTTGCTTAAAACTTCTTAGCCATGAAAACAACTCACATTTTCTAGGAATCTTAACTATTCCATGAAGGACTAAATCAAACACAAAGTTAAAGGCAAAAGTTGTTTAAGAACGAAGACATTTTTATGTCTAGAAAATGGGGGATTTTTATAGCTAGACTGTTAATGAACTTCAAATTTTAATTTGCAGAATATTTTTTTAAAAAAACACATTGGATTCCATAATGCTTCTATAGAAAAGGAATGTCAAAAACAGCACTTAGGGATATTGCTAGTTATCTAGTCTGCACTCATTTGCCAAAAGAAACTGAAACATGGAGTCTTTTGTTCTTACCTACCTTTTAACTAACCACAAAATATATAAACAGGAAATCTGTTCTCAGTATAGAAATGTTCATACATATGTTTGCTATTTTCACAATGGCAACAAATTTTAATTATTCACGTTTGTAACATAAAAATCTCCCAAAACTGGCCATATAGTTAATCAAATTCCAAAAATGAGTTTGATTATGCTTCTTCTCTATCACCTCATTTTTGACAATTAAACATCAGGCCCAGACATTTTAAAAGGTACTTTGCTGGGACAATGCACAGTCACTTCATTTCACAAAATCCTTTACATAAATACTGCAAAACAAAATAATAATACTGTGTTTCTTGCATAATAAGCTGGAAAAGATTGAACTTTAAATGTTTATTGACATAAATTTTAAGAAAACCATTTTAAAAATACACATACTGGGTGAACTATGAATAATATATCTATTTGAGTTTTAAGGTCTACCTTTAAGGTCACAAGGCAAAAGTGTTATATAATAATAATAAAATGCTTTTAAACATTAAGCAAGAATGTGTAAAACAGTCATAATTTAGTTAAAGTTAAAATTTTAATTAACTTGTTTACTATCTGATATAATACTCTAGCCTGGCTAGAACAGTCCCCTTCATCTTTTTGCGATAGAAATAATACACCATGGTATTTTCCATTACCTATAGTTTCTTGCTTCATCGAAAACTAAGGTTAAGGGTTTTGGAACAACTAGGACAAGAAATCAAGTTCAATTTCTGTCTTTATAGGCTGCCTTGTTCTCAACCCATTAACCACTTTGCTCAGTTTAAATAAAGCAAGAACATAATTCATAGAAAACTTCCTGAATATGGCCCCTGATGAAAAGAGGATGCACATATATCCAAAAGTCAAGATATGGTCATTCATATTGAACCATTAAAAGCATTAATATTTTAAATGATTAATTTTTTATATGCAGAAACCTGAAGTATTTATGGTTCTACCAATTGCAAAACAAAATATAATGGCTAATGTGGCAGTGGCCTCTTCACATAGGGAGAAGAGTAACAGAAAAGCAAATACTGGACACATGAAAGTCATGAGGAAGGGGGATTACATGTATTCACACCTGTCCCTTTAAACTGTCAGGAACACAGTTTGAAAACAAACTAAGCAACTTGTGATGCCTTGAGTCATGATTTCAGAGAGATATCTTTACCAGATTCCTCTGTATCTTCAACAATAGTTAGTTTCTAATTTACTTTACTAAGTTCTTCAGAATATAGGGATATATAATCCATACTGATTTGCATAGCGGTCAAATATCAGGAATGGCCACAGGAAATATTTTTTACAGCATTTGGTATTATGTAATAAAATGCCTTATCATAATTTTGATATCACAAAATATTTTATAACATTTTCTAAATTTTAATTTCACAGGAATTATGGTCACTAGATTTTGGTCCCATTCTGTAAGCTAGCCCATTTGAGGTTACTTGGTCATAAGGTTTTCTTCTATTATGTACCATTTCTTCCAATTAAAGGCTACAAAAAAGAGGTTTTGTAGTATGTACTGTAGATAAAGTATTTTTGAAGCTACGGTCTTAACAAATGTAACTTCTATCTAAAGAGAGACGCTTCAAAATGATCCAAACAGAAATGTCCAGCAAGAAGCCAAAAGCCCCAGCCTGAAGATGGCAAGTGAGACCTTGCCGAAATGTCACCAAGAGACTTTCCACTCTACACGGGAAAAGATCTGAACACACCTGGACATATATATGTAGGTTTGAGCATGTTCGGGTTTTTCCCGTGTAAGATTGCG
>JANHFO010002239.1:88022-100760 GCA_032468095.1 Pareas carinatus | reverse complement strand
TAGATCCTTATGAAGAAGAGATGAGATCTGCTCAGTTTCACAGATGATAGTGTAAATTTCAAGAACACTGCACCCATAGTTTAAACAGATAAGTTACAGGAGGTTTTTTTACCTATGGAAAGGATATTTGTAAGGAATAATAATGCTATTTTCTAAAGATCTGATGATCAGCATTAAAAGGGAAGTACAAAATTTAATTCACTATATATTCACATAAAATAAATAAGCCATCTCTGCTAACTAATGTGAAAGATTCCAAAGTATTATCACACATGCACTCAGGGCAAGAAACTAGGTTGAGTAGCGGTTTTTTTAATCTGAAAGATTTCTACATTTCTACAAGATACTGTGGTTTAGGCAATGAATATGGCCTGAACACAAAGATCTTACTCAGCTGCTAAATACTGATTTCTATCATCTTTGTCACTTCTTCACCAACCAGAAAATTTTATATAAATTCTTAATACTCCCCCTTTTCTTTTTTGTTTAGATGGCACAACATCAGCTTTTGTAGCACATTAAAATACCAAATGATAGAATAAGAAGTAGATCCAGACAGTGGATTGTGAGTGGATAAAAAATTGATAAGGTTGTAATGGATGTCAATATGGTGGTAATTATTTTGCTTTGAAGATCTATTTGTGTCTAAAACTAAAATGTCTGCTTTGAGGCATACACTTGAATTTCATTTTTGCCTCCACCTTCCATCATGCCAGCAATAAACTATGACTACAGTTACAGTATTGCAATCGTTGTAGGGCCTGACATTATAAAATAGAAAATAAAGAATTTGAAGCCTACAGATTCTAATTGTTGTTTGAATTTGTACAAAATAATTCAATCAATGGACTATAACAGTATGTGGTATCACGTATTGTATCGTAAGTATTGTAAATCATGTTTACTCATAGTATCTGAAATGTATTTAAATCACATTAAGTGGTAAAAATATTTGTATTAATTAAACTACACTTAAGTTACAGATATCAACAATCAAACATTTGCTAAGATGGTAGGGTCTATCCCTCACTTGGTCATTGGGCATTGTTTGCTCAACCATTAAAGAGTATCATTGTGACACAAATAGGCTCTTAAAAGTGGCACTGTATTTTTTCATCATTCATATAGATATTTGGAGAAAAACATTTAGCAAACTGACAGGAAAAAATTACTGGATATAGGGCAATAACCAATAAATTGAATAGGATTGTACCCATTCAATGTCAATCATGTCCTGCTTTTTAAAAAGTAGATGGAATTATATAAATGAATGATAATTATGAGGAATATACATCACGCCTATCAATAGCAGGATATTTTGGGGAGCTTTTCTCTCCTTTTGTAAATGTTAATTTAAATGTCTTCTAGTTGTCAGATGCACTATATCTTGTGCATGTCTATAGAAGAAGCCAGAATGAGGTACCTTTTAACTGAGATATGATATGCAGTACTATTTAAAATGAATACCTCTTTCTATTAACTACTTAAGAGGAAATGAATAATAATGTACAGATTAAGAAACAGTTAGCTCAACAAGCACCAACAGTCAGAAGCAAGGAGGAAGAATTAATTCTGACAATGTGAAGAAGTTAGTGATTCAGTTTAAAAGATTAGCATGTTTATTTAACCCATAAATGATGCATTTGATTTGTAAAATCTGTTTAGAAAACTATAAGTCATAGGAGCTGTGCTTTCATGGTAAGTTGCTTATGAAAAATTATGATAATCAGCAAAAGAAAATGATGTTGGTGATTTTATTCTGTTTTTCACAATGTACCTTACATATTAAATAATCACATTATTTCTTAGACTCGAACAGCTATGATGATTTCTTCAACAATATGTGAAGAAAGCCTGCAAGTTAAATTCTGTGTCGCTTATAATTCTTAATACCAAATATCTCATGTGATTTTCCTGCAGGCATTCTTGTATAAAAACTGAATGTCACACAGGCAGCTGGGTTTCAGGTGTGCAAAATGCTGACATTAGTCTTTATTAACTTGGAAGCTTGGAAGGATGTCTTTGACAATAATGTGTATCTTGGTCCTTCCATAACTTGTAGCTTCAAATTTCAGTCTTTACCATAGCAAAAATTAAACCTCCTTTCATTGTTTATTTTTAGTTCTCAGTTTCTATTTTTATTATTGTTGTGAGTCACCCAGACTTATATTGCTAAGATCGATAGCCATACAAGTATTTTAAATAAACGAAATAAATAAATAAATAAAAATCTTCTTCACCCTGTTTTACTTCTTTGTACTTCGTTTCTCTCATAACCTCTAGATACAATTTGTATGCAGCTTGGAATTGGATTTATTTTAATTATATTAGTGTTATAAATTACAACTTATACTAATGGGATATGAATGGAGGACTGTGTCACTTCTTTCTTCATGTCCTTATCCACCTCTCTCTTATCCATATTCATAAAGCATGGAGAATCAGAGGCAGTCCAGATTTTGTGCCTCTAATAGATGGAATACAATCAATGATAATGAGGTTAAAAAAATAAATTGAACAGAACTTTGAGCAGTAATAAAAGTTTTATATTAACAGTACCTGTCTCACATTATCATAGTTAGAAATAAGCAGCTTTGGATCTTATTGTTACCTGGATGGGAAAGTGCCAGAGAATTCCAGATCCATAAGTTACACTTAAAAAATGAATAACAGTCCAGAAAGATACTATGAAATACCACTTCTATATTATCAAGCAAACTGAATGTAGTGGCCTAGAATTATGCCAGGAAAGAAGAGATGAAAAGAAGGTCGTCATCATCATCAAACATTGTCATGTCCGACCTTCAACTATTCTTTGGATCAGCACTCTCCATGCCCCTATGTCTCTCACCGTGTCCTTCAGATCCACCATAGTCATCCTTGTATCATCTTTTATAGCATCCAGCCAGCGGATACTAGAGTAGCCCCATTTCTTTTTTCCATTGATGACTCCCAACATGATTGACTTTTCAGGTGAGCTCTCATGATATGATCAGAGTATGACCGTCTCTGTTTGGCAATCTGGCTTCAAATGATATTTTTTGTCAAAGTTCAGTCTATGACTTGCTTGCTTGTTATTTTTGCAGTCTATGGATATATAATAGTTGTCTCCAACACCAGAGTTCAAAGGCATCCACCTCCTATATGCCTTTTTCAGAATCCAATTTTCACAGCCATAAGTCACAATTGGAAAAATTATCGTATTAACTAATCTGCATTTAGTTGTGAGGCTGATGTCCTTACTCTTCCAGATGTGTTAAGCACAGTATATTGAAGAACTATCCAAATACACAACCCTAAATGCTAGCAATTCAATATCTCATTAAACAGCCTATGCTCTCAAAACTTAATCCATATATTTTTTTAAAAATATTACATTTTTATTAATAATATCGAATGTATATATGCTTTTGCAGATCCACTACTATTTATTAAATGTTTATATATGCTTTCTAAACAACCTCATTCTCATAAATAAATAGAACCAATTTAAAAATTCCTATACCTATGATGACCTCCAAGTAGTGATTTTCTCAACAAACAGAGCTGCTTTGTTTTTGAATGACCCATTTAAAAAATGCATTTAATGAGAAGCATGACTAGGCATGGGTTGCTCAACCTTTTATGCCTAATGCTCTCTAGAGAGGTTTTAAAAGCCACAGTTTTTGGCAAGGCAGAAACTCAAGCACTAAGAGGCTCAGTTAGAGACATGACTCACAACTGAGTGTGTGTGTGTGGAGGGGGTAGGAGCGTGGGATATGTATGTGTTTTTGTCTGTGTGTAATGAAAAATCCAGGAATGTAATCTCCTTGTGTGAAATTATGCTGCTTAAAGAACAAATCATGTTCACCGTATTGTTGCCTCTATTTTATCTCAATCTATGTAATGTTATAAAGTACATAGGAAATATACATGCACGCCAGCTTCCTGTTGCAGACATTAGGAACACAGGCACAGACACACACACACACACAAACACACCATATGTGGCTACTCAGAGAGGGAAAGTCAATTGATATTCTGAAGTACTGGGCCAAAATATCACTTTCCAGCTCAGGGTCTCTGAAATCAATGACTTACCCTGCTGTGCTGACTTGGCAAAGATTCAGAACCAATCACACTCTCAGCCAATCACAGAATCTGCTGTTTCACATCCTTATTTCTGAAGTGGACTCTGAGACCAAAGTATGTATTGACAATAATACCTCACTACGTTAGACCACAGATTTGATATTTTCCTTTAAAATTAATTATGGCAGGATATTTCATTCCTTAATAAGGGTAGAAACAGAGAAGAAACGAGGTGGGCATTTTAAACATGGAGACGGACAACGTATCTGCTTTAAATTCATGCAATTAAAGATTCAGGAATGACTTTGGAGATTATTTCATCCAACTCCTTCATCCGTGCAAATTCTATTAATAAAGGTCTCTTTGAATACCTTTGGTGAAGAGTACATAACCACTTCATGTGACAGTGTTTTCCGATGACTGAAAATTCATAATGTCTGGCAGTTTCTCCTAATATTTAACCTGAAACACCTTGGACTTTAACCCAGTGGTTCTGCAAGTCCTCTGGGACAATAGAAAACTATCCACTTCTCCTTTAGTGTGCCAATCTTTCATTTAGTTTAAAACAGCTATTATAGAATATACTTTTCCTCGGAATTCTTTTTTTCAGGTTAAATCTGCAAAACCAAATATTTTAATAATTTCTCATAAGGCTTGGGTTTTAGATGCTTCATCTTATTATTAGATCAACCATTAACGTTCATATTTGTCACTGGATTGTTGTTGTTTTTTGAACGGTCATGTCCCACTAGATACAGTTTTCCAAATAGACTCTCACCAGAACAATTATTTTCTTTTATTCAACATGAAAAAGAAAATAAATGAGCAAAAGAAATTATAAACATGATATAACTATACCATTCACGGTACCTCCCCAACTTTTTTCTGTACTTACCAACAATCTTTACTTTCATTACTTGTGTTGTTTAAATTTCTCACTTTTTTCTTTTTGAGAATTTCATCTGTAATAGAAAACCATGACTTTATTAGTCTTTTTTTTTGAATTCATTCTTTCTTCTTTCATGTATTTCTTCAGCAATTCTGTCTTCATATGTTCTCATTATATATCAAACCATATCAGTAGACTTTTAATTTAGCATTCACTTTTGTATTCATATTTATTTATTCTCTTGATGCTGTTTTTCTTTAAACCACACAAGTTTTACTATCCCATTCTCAGTACATTCAACTTAGATTTTCCTGATGTATTCACCTCTCACTTTCACAATAAACTGGTAGATGCACATCCTTCCACACAACCATTTTCTTTTCACAAATATTCATTCCATGCAAGAAACCACATGATAACCTTTGTATCAATATTTCAATGTCTTAATATTTCTCTTTCCATTTCCTCATTCATAGCAAACTTCCCACCAATAAGCAGGAATGCATCCACTTTTTCTAATTTTCCAGGAGGACAAACCGAATTATGCTCCCTTATTCTTTTTCACCTGTTTCTGCTTTTTCTGGAACACTTTAAATGTGCATAATTGTAGAAGACAATTGATAATGATATACGGTTGCAGCTCAAAGGATTGATCTATGGTTTGATTAGAAACACAAGCTAAAGTTCAACCCAAGAGTTTCTTAATTGATTGTTTTTGTTTGTTTTGTACTTTGCATCCAGTTTGTCTATCATCAGAATCAGAATTTATTGGCCAAGTGTGTCTTGACACACAAGAAATTTGTCTATACATGCTCTATATCTACATACATGCATTAGGCAAACTGTGATTACAATCATAAGATACATTTATAATCTTAAAGTGCATTCATCATGTCATGTACATATGAGCTGCAATCGACAAACTGTGATCTCAATCTTGAATACAATCACAATCATAAAGTACATTCATCACATCATCTTGTTATAAAGTACAATCATCATGTCACAAAACACCTTCATGCCATATGATAAATTTTTGTGGTAGGTTTAGAACAGTTATAGGATACTAATAATCAATCTACAAGTCAAACTAAAGTACTAAATGAACAACTATTTTATATTGTAAGATGTAAGCAACAAGTTAATTGTCATACAATTAACGTAATAGGTAATAGGAAATAATGGTATATTCCTATTAGATAATTTAACAGTGTTGTGTAAGTTATTTAGCAGATCGATGACATGGGGGAAGAAACTGTTTTTGTGTTCGGTTGTTTTGGTCTGCAATACCCTGCAGTGGCGTCCGAAGTGAAGAAGTTGAAACAGGTAATGTCTATGTATATGACTTTGCTTTGCTTTTTCTTTATTTCAGCCATATAGATAATATTGGTGTGCAAAGCTTTAATAAATCTGTTGTTTAATACAGTATATGCTGTGCTGTTCATCTTAAAAGTGTATACTGCTGAATATTTTAATGCCCCATTGAGTTGAACTGATTGTCAGAAAAGGTACCAATACTTTTTCACTCTAGCTGGAAATCAAAACAAATCTTATAATTTATTTGAGGAGATGTAAGAATTTTGTTTTCTGGAAACTGAAGCAATTCTTGGCTGTTGCTCTATTATTATTTTTTTAAGAATACTACATCAAAAGTGACGCAACTTTTTTTCAGAAGCAGTTCTTTTTAACCATCCAGACGTGTCTGGCACCAGGGGATAAAATGACTGACATTGCTGGCACAGGAAAGTTACATTCATTTGGATGGGACATATTGTTCTTCTTTGGCAGACATGAACGAGACAGAATGTTATCAAGCAACATGAAGCAGTATCCGCACACTGACATAGTTAAATAAATGTTGGTCGATCTGGGTTGAATGTGCCAAAATATCTCTTATGTATTAAAATCATCAGGTGTTCAGATCAACATATTGCCTACATGTAGGATTGTTGAGTGACTTAGGATTCAGTGGTCGTTATTGGAAGTGAAACATATTATTTTGGCATAAATTTAATAAATAAACAAATGGATTGTTTCAATCCTTTTTCAGAGGTATCATAATCCAGTGAATCACTTAAGATAAAACATTGGTTCAGCCACAGCTTGTCAAGACAGACCCTGAAGAATCAGGATTAAGTGACTCAGCTAGGTTATTTTCTCTAATTTTCCTAACATGTTAACTCAGACAGACAAGGACAGAATAAATAACAGACCTGTAACCAAAGTCTAAAAAACAGGTAGAGGCTGGGAATCTGAAGCTGTGAGACTGAATGTTCCCTTGAAATCAAATGAGAAGTAATATCTATTAAAGATAATACTAAAATTCAAGGTTTAACCTTATGCTGTCTTAATATTCATGTAAATATTTATTTATTTAATTTTTATACCACCTTTATTACCTTATAAGTAACTCAAGGCAGTGAACATATAATACATTTTCCTCCTCCTATTTTCCCTACAACAATAACCCTGTGAGATAGGTTGGTCTGAAAAAGAGTGGCTACCCTAAAGTGACCCAGCTAGCTTATTAATGTAATGTAATGTAATGTAAGGAGGAGTCCTGAGGACACAGTGGTTAGAATGCAGTATTGCAGGCTAACTCTGCCCACAGTCTGGAATTTGATCCTGAAGAGACTTGAGGTTGACTCAGCCTTGATGTAGGAGATGACTAGACTGAGCTTGAGGAAGGGGTCAACCATGTCATCAGTCATGAATCCCAACATGCCCACAAGAGATCTAAGTCCAGGCTACCATGAATTCCTTTGACTCTTATCTATGGCCAATTTGCCTTGACTATTAGTAACTCAAATTCATGGAGAGGTCAAGATTGCAATAAACCTTTGAACTGCCCAAATCTTCTGATTTCCCCAATGCTTGACACTTCCATCCTTATAAGGCCTGTAATATGAAGGCACATAATGTTTGGGGTAATATGCTGACATTGTAAACTGTCCAGAGAGTACTGTAAAACACTGTGAGGCACTACATACATCTAAATGCTATTGCTATTGTTAATGTAATGTAATGTAATTATCATGTATGTTTAGCAGTATTGTTTAATGAAGACCAGCCTTGACGGAAGAAATCCCACCTGGAAATCATAGTTACCTTTTAACTAGTTAATAGAGAATCTAGAATAGCACAAAAACAACAGAATAAGATTGCTTATATTGAAGTTTATTCTAAAGAAACAGCTATCACAATTATTAAAAGCTAACAATACTGTAACATTAATTATAAGCACCAACTTACTAAAAGAATCAATGCAACTAATGTACAGCACAGCTGCAGTTATAATTGAATACCTGGGATACAAAATCAACAAATGAGAAAAAAAGACAAGCAGTGCACCATTAAAATTATTATTATTATTTTATTATTTAGACTTATATACCACTTAACAGTGCTTTACAACACTCTAAGCAGTTTACACTGTCAGCATATTACCCCCAACAATCTGTGTCCTCATTTTACCGACCTCGGAATGATGGAAACCTTGAGCCAGTGAGAATCGAACTGCTGAACTTGTGATGACTAATGGCAGATAGCAGGCAGCAGAAATAGCTTGCAGTGCTGCTTTTAACCACTGCACCATCCTGGCTCCTATGAAATGAAAATGAAAAAATAGGTTGGAAAATAAGACCACCATGCCAAAATAAGATGCATGCAGGCTAGAAGGGATAAAAGGAAAGAAGCTGAAAAACAAGAATACCCAAAAAATAGTACTTAGAAATAAGGAAGATTAAGGAAACAATGGAAATAATAAAGCAGCAAACAACAGCTTCAGCCAAGAATATTAGCAAATCTGAAACTCAAATTGCACACTATAGACAAAATCTCCTATGTCAGTCAAATCAGAAACATTTCTACCAATCCACCCAGAGAATGTAGTAAAGCAGTCAACAACCTGATAAAGAAAGAACAGTGCAGTTCTGGTCACAGCTATAGAACAACTTGAAATAAATATAACAATAATGCATCTTGGATGAATGAGGTAGGTAAGAAAAAAAAGCTGAAATGAAATATTTGTAATAACAGCAGAAATTATGAAGAAAGGGACAACAAACATCCAAAACTGGTCAGCACCAGGTCAAGATGAACTGCATGGTTTTGGAGAACCATCTCATTGGTCTACACATACTCATTGCCAAGCAGGTTAATAACATTCTTCAAGGGGACAAAATCTACCAGATAATGAAAGATCCAGCAAAAAGGACAGCACCAGGCAACGAAAAGTCAGTTACATGCTTTTCAATTGCTAACTGGTGTGCAGCTGATGCAATTCAAAAAATGTCTAGCTGAAGACAAGCTCAGTTCACTTAACCAGAAAGGAAACTGCCCAAACAGCAATGAAACAAAAGGCCATCTCCTAATTGACAGGATGATTTTGGAAAATTGCAAGAGATGGAAGACTACCTTGAATGTAGCTTGGATTGATTAAAAGAAGGCATATCTCTCTGCCACATGATTAGATAATCAAGTGCCTAGAAATAACAGAAGTCAGTAGAAACATTTGGACCGTTGTATAAAAATAAATGGTACAGTGGAAGGCACAGTTCCTGGTTAATGGTAATAGACTGCAAGAAGTTAATTTCAAGGCAGGAATCTTTTAAGGAGACTCATTCTCGCCACTACTGTTTGTCATTGCAAACTTGCATTTACCACAAATCATTGAGGCTGGTTCCCAAATGGCACCTGCTTCCAGGCAGCACCTTGGTGTATAGTAGCTGTCTCTTCAAGAGATCGACTAAAAAGAAAGTGGCTGGGCTGTAATAGTGAGTGGGGAGGAGGTTATGGGGATCCAGTAGGATAGGAAATAGCCAAAAGCTTATGGGGATCCAGTGGGCAGGAATCAGAGTACAGGATGTCTCACAGGTTGGGTGAAACCCTGGAAGACTCAGAGCAGCCCATGTGTTTGCTGGGGGCGGTGTTGCAGTGTGAGCCTAGACCCAGGCTTGTCCTCCTAGGGTCTCTTCTACTCCCGAGGCATCCTATGCTCCGCTTAACAATCCACATAGTTGCTTAATAACAACAATGAGGAGAGCAGGGATTGGGGCAATTCAGCAGGTTGATTACATGGGCACATCACTTTATGGCTGTCATGACCTTTGATCACAATAGCAGGTTCCTTTACAGTTGTAAGTCAAGGATTTGATGTACATAATTGTATTCATCTGAGAACTGACTGAGAACTACTCAATGTACACATTACACACACATATTTAGTAATACGCAGAGACAGCATTTGCACCATATGCAAAAAAACTAGTTTTCTCAGTAAGTTCAGAAAGCAGTTTAAAAGTTCCAGTAACTGATTTGACACAGAGCTTTCAAAGCAAGCAAAAGAGATTAACACAGACATCAGGTTAATGTAGTGAGTTATCCCTGAACAAAATGTGCACTCTTAGGTTACATGACTCCATTCTTAATTCTTAATTCTTCTCATTGTGTAGGTGTTTAAGATGGGAACCAGATGTGAGGTCCCATGGATGCTGCAAAACTTATGACAGGCCATAAGGAAAATGCTTTAAATGAAATGTGACTGATGTACAATATGTTTGTTTGTTGGACATACACGTTCAGATTAAAGGAAATCTACTGTTACTTGTCCCTATAAACACTATCTCTACGTGTTTTTCTACCATACATACCATAGCTCAACATTAGATCATGAATCCTGTTCTCAAAACTTTTGTAGATAGACAATATGTTCAAAATATATACTGTATGTACGATACAAACAAAACTCCAAAACTCATAAAAGAGGCATAAAGTGAACACATGGCTTCTCTAATAAAACTATATTGGAAATAATTAGTCTTAATATTGCAACATAACACAACAAGGAATGTATATAAAGGGGTGGATCTGTGCATCTGCACTTGAATGTTTGCCAAGAGTTTATTTGAATTTATTTGCATGACTTTACATAATTATCAGCCCAGAAGACCAACAGCAAAAAAGCAAAACCTATTCCTGTAGAGTGGCATCTCCACCTAACTGTATATATATTCATGTTACTCCTAAATTTATACTGTAACAACAAAACAGGTAGAAACACCCTGATGATGATGATGATGCACTGTAATAATTGTATGACTATTCTGTGGATCAGCATGAAAGTGAAGAATGTTTGTAATGTATGACAGTAAACGTTTCATGGTCTTTCAAAGAATATATGATGCATCAACAATTGAACTTTGAAAATATTGGAATATGATGCATACACATGTACATACTTAGTCTATTTAGTCTAAATATGTGTTCAGGGAGAGGCTGAAAGCTACTGAAGTTTACAATCTTGCCACAACTGCGACCCATCTTGAAAACAGATCTGCATTGCAGACAGGTCAAAAGGGGAAAACTAATGTGAAACAACTGTTTGCATTGTACTGAAACCAAAATTATAGAAAGGAAAATACTGCTTTCTTCAGAATGCTGGCTCTGTGACATGCTTTTTTCTGGGCCTTCAAGTCAGTTTTTGACTCCCAGCAACGCCTTGCAGTTTTCTTAGCAAGGTTTTTCAGAAGTGCTGTGCCATTGCCTCCTTTGTAGAGCTATAAGAGAGTGGCTGGTTCAAGATCATACAGCTAGCTTAGTGGCTAAACAAGAATTTATAATATCCCAGTGTCTAGCCTGGTGCCTTTAACGAACTGATATATATTGCAATGAGTTAAACCATTCCATTGGAAGTAGCTTCCAAAATAATTGGAGTGAGGGTGGGACGAAGCATACAATAGTATTCTTATGATAATATGGGGCCAATGGGGAAATGTTGCATTTATATATACTTTATATAATTTAAGTTAGTCCAGCTTAATTGGCTACTAATTGGTGACATTGGCCTGATTTACCCCTTGTGCTAAGCATATAACTTGATTTTGGATTAGGATATTGTGTGAATTTGGCCACCGAAATGTGAGCAATATGTCTTATAACTTACTGAACTAATTAGCAAACTAATTTAACCAATGAACTATAGTTAAGGAAACCATGACTTAGTTAGAAAATTAGGGGGATAGAGATGGAAATTATATACACTGCCCCTAACTTTGCAGAATGTAATATAAGGAAAAATAATTAATAATCTGCTATTTCAAAATGTATGCAACCCATGTAGAAGTAAAGATTGGGAAAGAAACAAGTGGATTTTTATTTGCCTGCAGAGGATGTAACGTTCTATCACTTCATAAATATCAGAGCCCAATCAGCAACATTCCTAGTAATAGCTAGAAGCTCCAAAGGCCCGTACCAGTATCAAGTAAGGGATCAGCTCTATTTGGATAGCCTTCCAGAAATCATCTCAGATTAATCTAATTGTTCAAACTGTGATGAATATGACTTCAAATTCATAATGGATGGAAAAGGAATGTACCTTTTGGAAAAGAAAGTACTGGCTAGAAACAGAGACACCCAGGTTGTAGTCCACTTTGAGTGAGGACTGGGTCCCCTGGGTGATTTGAGATTTTCTCTGAGCCAATCATCTCACAAGGTTGGTATTCTGTGAAAAAAAATGGAAGAGGGACACTATGTATACCACCATATGCAAATGCAAAATATAAACTTTGATTGATTATATGCCATCAAGTTGGCATTGCCTCTTAGATTTTCACTAGGATGGCAGTCTCCCACCATGTCCCTTATATTTTCCAGCATCCTTTGTTGCTATAGCTGGATTCATTTATCTTTCTGCTGGTCATCCTCTCTTTTCTTTCTTTCTTTCTTTCTTTCTTTCTTTCTTTCTTTCTTTCTTTCTTTCTTTCTTTCTTTCTTTCTTT
>JANHFO010002239.1:63216-73271 GCA_032468095.1 Pareas carinatus | reverse complement strand
TGGAGAGTACATTTACAGTTGTGCCATTTGAAGTTAGCATTTCTGCATTGGTGAAATACTGCTCCCACTTCTAAAGAATTTTTTTTCCAGAAAAGCATGAAACTGTAGTGGCAAGGGTTTCTCAGAGGGTTTCAATAACCTCTCTCTGCCAACTGGAAAGGCTACAGAAACTGAGATTAGCCCCGAACATACCAAGAGACACAATCTGATCCACAATAAGTCACAGTTAGAAAACAGGCACACAAAAGGACAGGATATTTGTAATGGCAGTCTGCTGGATATATATCCAAGGTTTCAAAACTGGCGAAAAGGACATACAAAATCAGGAGCCGTATACACCTTGAAAAGTAAAAATATTAACAGATGTCTTACTGTTGATCTTAACCACCTCCTCCATAATATTCTTGTGATCACTTCGTTTTTATACAGTCATCTTGCTTTTATTATCAGGGAGCAGTATTTTTCTTTCTCTGGCTCCTTTTCTTACATTTCAAAGATTGGGTCATAGGTGACTTAAAAACTCCAGTGAGTTTTTAAAGAGCCCCTGGGAATCAAAAGGCCCTTGGGCAATGAGTAAGCCAGATGTGACTTCTGCTGCTGGACAGAAGTTCTTCAGAGAGGGAGGGAGGGAGGCTAGTGAAGAAATAAGACAAGAGGAAAACAGAGATAGGTGGAATGAAGGAGCAGTGTAAACAAGAAAGGTCCCAGAATGGACTTTCCCCCAGCTGGGAAGTTCCTAGGCCTATGGTCTTCAAACCCCCAAGGCTCCATTGGGATGGGAAAGCATAATATTTACTCCATTTTTTTGAGGTTATTGAGGTGAAATGAGTGTCTTGAGTCTTACTTGTGGCACTCCTATTGCCTCTTTAGAAAATTCACCCCACTTCTTACACTGGGATTATTCTTCCAATTGAGGTTAAGGAACAAAATGGGTGTTTGAAGGTTCTGCTTAAGGTACCTATTTCAACCTTAACCCCCTCCCTCAGATTGGCCATATATTTTATCCCCTAACTTATTCATCACATGCTGCAATCCCTGAATGCTTCCAGGATCAAATAATTTTTTTAATGCCACACAACCACCACAAAATATATCGCTTATCTGATAAAGAGCAACTTGAGAGTATCTGTCCAGGAGGAATTGCAGGATGAATGACCCAAACAATATTCATCGCTGCAATTGGTCTATGATCTCATTGAGAATAGGTAAATCCAATGAAACTTTTATTCCACAAAGGATAAGTGACTAGGATTTTTATTTTATTTATTTATTTAGTCAAGCATATATGAGAAGAAGAAAAACAAGTATAGGTAAAAACACACTATATCAACATAAATGGGTACAAATAAATGAGAACAGTAGGACAAGAACAGTAGGCACGCTAATGCACTTATGGACGCCTCTTTTACAGATGTCTTAGAAAAGGAGTGAGGTCCACGGTAGACAATTTAAGGTTAAATTTATTGGGGTTTGAGGATGTAACAACATCATGAGATAGTGAGATCCAGGCATTGACCACTGTGTATTCATTTTTCTTCTTGTTTGCAATAGTAATTGGTACATTCTGTCTTTATCTGATGGCCTAGGGTTTTGTAACGTCTTTTAAAGTTAGCAACATAGCTAGTTTTGTTTTTTCACCAGAGATATATATATATTTGGATTGGAGCTTCCTTATTGTCTTGGGTAGTTTGTTTTTCTTGGTTGTGGGGGTTACTATTGGTACATATAATTTAATGACTCTTTGAACTTCAAGTAAAAAAGTTTTATAATGGTCTTCTGCAATGTTGCAGTCAGTGAATAGAATATGCCAATCAAGAGATGGGAGGTTAGCAGTTATGAGGTCATAGTTGGCTTTTTTGAAGTTATATTTTGAGATATTATCACTATGATCTTCTTTAATGGGACATAAATTGAGATAAAAGTCAATCATGCTATGGTCACTGTTAGAAAAATGTTCTTTTGTTTGTAATCCATAAATTGTGTTGGTACTGTTGCAGAAGATGAGATCAAGGCAGTTGTTTAATCTGGTATTGTTTATTACTAGTTGATCAAATTCCAGAGTAGTAACAGTGTTATACAGAGTTGCATGTATAGGTTCAGATGTACACTCATTGAAGTTCCAATTAATAAGTGGTAGATTAAGATCGCCCAGAAAAATAATTGGGTGTGAGCAAGAAGTTGCCCACTTTAGTAGTTCAGTTAGCTTGTTTGTTTGATCGAGGTCGTAGTCAGGGACTCTGTAACATAGTAAGAAGTGAAGTTTGGTATTTATGGTTAGATCACAGATGATGGTTTCGGGAAGATCAAATTCCTGAGTAACTTGCATTCTTTTTAAGTCTAGTGATTTTTTTTATAGAAAATGACAACACCTCCTCCTCTATGGTTTTCGTGGTTAGATCAGAAAACATCATAGTCACGTACTGTGGTAATAGAGTCTGGAAAATATGTATTCAACCATGTCTCACAGACAAATATTAGATCAAAAAGAGCTGTATTTAGTAGAAGCAGAAATTCAGACATTTTATTTACGAGGCTTCTTGCATTAAGTAACTTACATTTTAGATCTGTGGTGGTGGACCTCAAAAAAGTTGGAGGCATGCGTGCCTAGTTTTGGTTGACATTATAGGTGTTGTTGTTTGAACGTGTGGAGTTGGATTTGTGTTTGACACAGTCAGCATGGTAGTTGATGTATAGGTCGGTCTCACCTTGATTTTGTTGTCTTTTGAGTTCTGAACTAAGCTCTCTAGCATGGGCACATTGTAATATTGATAGATCAGGTCATGAGTGAAGTTTCTTATGGTTAGTACTATTTTTTGCAAGTGAGTTTATTGTATAAATGAATTTGCATTTAATATAATAAAATGAGGGAGAGATAGGACAAAGAAAAAGAACAAGAATCAAATATACATGAAATCTAATTAGAGAAGTTACTAAAATGCTTATTAAAACAAAGCCGAGTAAGAAGTATGAACTAAGAAGAACAATAAGTATATAATTAATGGCTTTCCATGTCAACATATGCAAATCTACACAACTTTTCTTCAATATAAACAGATTTAACAATTAAAGAGCGCTTAGCAGCTAACAGTATAAATACACAGATGTCGATTAAATGTATTTCACAGGTCTATATCATTGTGTGTAGAAATTAATATAATTAGGATATATAATGTTATGTTATAGGAAGTACTGAACTAGAATTCTCTTAATTATTCACCTTCCTCTGAAAATCTCCTGGAGCTGCATAGAGACCCTTTATCTCTACTGCAATGTTATTACAAAGACTATGCTGAGTGTGTGTGATTTGCTAGCAAATCTAAGTATGAACAATGATTTAAGCCCCAAAGTTTCTTATCTTAATCCACATACTGCCGTCTGCCTTCACACTAGCTGTTCAGCTTTAAATATGTTCTGGTAGCTGTGAAAAGCAGGTGTGGAGAGCAGTGAATGAAAATAATAAATGTCCATCATATATCAGGGAGACTGGTCAACAACAAGCAAAAATACTTAGCATGCCACTATCTGGAATTTAGAAGCGGCTCCGTTCAAAGAGTTGTTGCTGTTTACTTGAAATTATAAACCATGTCATATGTGAGAGTCAGTGTGTTTTTTGAAACAGTGGTTGGCCTAGGATTGTATTGATTAAAGTTAAGTTACTCACTCTCAGACCAAATTTCCTTATGGTGAGAAGATATGTAGTACATGACTTGTCAGTAGAAGTTATGGGAAGGACCTGTGTTAGGCTACAAATTGAAGTATGAGTATATAAAGTGTTACTGCCAAACATTTATGTAATGGTAGGCAACATCAAATGGGATTATGGTGTTGAGATCATAGCAAGTGAAAGTTCCACTATTATGCTAATCGATCAGACCATACCTGGACATCATGCCCACTTCTGGTTGTCACATTACAAGAAGGATGTTAAGAAACTGGAAAGAGTACAAGATAAGAGTGGCAAATACGTTACGAGTCTTGAAGTCTAAACCTATAGACTTCATAAAATAATTAATGGAATTGAGTATGTGTACTCTAAAGAAGAGAATACTGAGTACAGTCTTGATAATAGTCCTCAACTACTTGAAGGGCTGTCACAGGGAGGAGGGTATGGATTTATTCTTCATAAATTCTGGGAGTAGATGAAAAACTAATAAGTAGCTTTACTGGGAAAGATTAAGATTCAAAATAAGGAGGCCCACAAGAGGTATTAAATAGTGGGACAACCTACTTCTTGAAATCATAAGTGCTCTTACGCAACATTTGACAGTCATTTCTCTAGGAAGGTTGAGGATTTTTGTTCTGGGTGAGGAAGGAATTGAAAGCTTCTATCTGATTCATTCAAGAGATTGACCTAGAACTTTATTTCTTGACCTATGGTTTTTGTTTGAATATAAGACTTTTTTCTCTCACTCCATTGAATATGCAACGCCAGTTACCACTTCAAGATTAGGATCATTCTGTTTGTTACTTTCATATGATCTCAAGAAGGCAATAAAATGTTGGAATTAAGACCAGTGTTTGATATATTTGGTACCTGGTTTCCTGGTACCAGTTTATTTATTTATAATTAGATTTATAGACCACCATTTTCCGTTGCAACGGACTCAGGGCGGTTTACAGCCAACAATAAAACACAGATATACATATACATATTAAAATCACATTAAAAATAAATATTAGTGGGCTGACAATTTAAAATGACTAATCCTTAAAACCAATTTAAAACCTAATTCATTAAAATCGGGAATGGAGGAGGGGGGCAGAGCTAAGTCAAACCTGCTTGAACAAATAAATGTGTCTTAAAAGCACGGCAGAAAGCATGGAGGTCAGTAATCATCTGAATCTCTATTGGGAGATCATTCCAGAGGGTGGGAGCTGCCACGGAAAAGGCTTTCCCCCTGGGGGTCACCAGCCTGCATTGTCTGGCTGACGGCACCCTAAGGAGGCCCTCTCTGTGGGAGCGAACAGGCCGATGGGAGGTATCACATGGTAGTATGTGGTCCTGCAGATAACTGGGCCCTATGCCATGGAGTGCTTTAAAGGTAGTTACCAAAACTTTGAAACGCACCCGATAGACTATAGGCAGCCAGTGCAACTCATGCAGGAGTTAAATATTTAACTTCAAAAGCCACCCCAAGAGTGCTCTAAATGAATTCTAGTAATTGCAATGTATGCTTCAAATAAGCTTACTCACATATGACTCCCATATTTTTATGCTACTTGGAATTCTCTTTCTAGACCAATTTTGTCAACTTTCTGCTTTTAGTCAAATCATTATGAAAGTAGAAGCCAAACTGTTTTTTCTAGCAATATCTGGCTTACCCAATTTTCTCTTTGTATGTACAATAATAGTGTACGTGCAATCTGATTTATACTCTGTCAGTGAGAATATGCCACAAAAACATTTGGCTATGGATGGGAACATAAAATATTTACAAGTTTACATTTGTGAATATATGAAATGAGCTGTGTTTTAGTCTGGTGCCAGTACTGAAGTTGTGAGAGAGATTACTATAATAGATAAATATCAGAAAATGGACATGACTCCTATAGAATCACCAGAACTATTAAGATTATTCAAACCAAAGTATTCTTCCATTTGCAAGGAGCCACAGAAGTTGATTCTGAATGGTTCTGCTGAACACTTCACATTAGGATGATGTTGATGTACACAGCTGACTATCTATGGAGATCTGGAATCTTTGACCATCAGCGTTGCCACACTTTTTAGAACTCAACCATGGTACTAATCTTGAAATGGCAACTGATGATGCATATTCAAAAGAGTGAAAAAAATGATATCTTGCATACAAATAAAAACCATAGGTCAAGAAATAAAGTTCTAGATCTAGCTCTTGAACCCATCAGATAGATAAAAAAATATCAAAAATAAGTTAATGGTGCACATGTTTTTCATATAGAAATTTCTAGGATAAACTCTTCACAACAAAAAAATATATTAGTAGCATATGGCAGAGTCATAGAGAATTAATTACCATACTGAGGTATGGTATATCATAAATATGGGATATGTATAGATTTTTAAAGAAATTATCACTGGAAATTTCTTTCTCAAAATATGGATTGTGTGAGAATATCATTAGGTCTGTCATTCCTCCCGTTCTTCCTTTTTACCATAAAATCATCAACTGCCACAATACTGCTATAAGAAACACATTAAATGTGTTTGTCGTATTCTCAGGGGCTGTTGAATATAGTTCCTGAATTAATTTATTATTGATAATTGTTTCCCATATAGTTTGTCCACAGAATAACCTGAAGGAAACAAATAATAATAATAATTTTTATTAGATTATGTCATTACTTATTTAATCTAATATAATAATGTATTATTTATGCCCTTGGTTAGAACTTGAATTAAATATAAGAAGCAAATTTTACAGTGATGGACATATAAAATTTCTTATAGAATTCTCTTACAGGTAATACTATTAAAATATTTAAAATATTTGTAAGACACAAATAAGTACAATAAAATAAGAGTAGCAATCCCAAACCATCTTATAAAAGCTCAGGGTATGTAATTAGTTCAGAATATAGCACTTACGATTAAATTAGAAGCAAGTTGCAAAGAACACAGCACTCTGATTCTAGTCTGCAGACTAAAATGCTATGGAGATTAAGCGTATTGTTCACTCGGAGTTCTTAAAACTGAAACCACTCAAGCTGTGATAGCTATGCAGAAATAAAGTCAGGAAAACCTTTTGTATCTTTTCTTTTCCATTGACTGTTTAAGATATAATATTATGCAGACCAAGTCAGATAAAATATTGAATAGTCCAATATTGAGAAGACTCATTTTGTTAGCAGCTAAGGTGCTACACAGCCCATCTTCTGACTACTCTTTAAGTCTTTTTCTTTCTTATCATCTCTGGAGCTTTTGACATGAGCCACAGTCAGCTGGGAAATCAACAGTTGTCACAGTACAAGGAATTGGAATTATTTGCCTCTATGACTGGAATCCTTTCTATTGCTTTGGAAGGAAAAACCGAACATTGTTATCAACACTTGGATTCTGCGTATGAGCATCTCTCAGGAGATAGCACTTGCTTGCTAGTCTAGTATTAGCTTTCTGCCATTAAACAAGTTATGCTGAAATAAATACTGCTATCATGTGAACAGAAGATGAACAGGCTTAAGAGTAAAAGACTTTTATTTCTTCTTCCACTGAAGCTCCAGTATGTATTGAAGCACATTTAAGTTCATGAAATTGCAAACAGATAAATGAAACATATAATTTGGTAAGCACTATTTAATTTATGGTAAATTCACTGATAATTATTAAATGTTCAAACAAAACTTAATGGAATGCAATAGAATGTTTAGGAAATTTTGCATTATTATAATAACTAAAGATATTACGTAAGATTATTTTAAAGAGCACAAATATTCACATAATTCAGATCCAACTTCTTTATTACACTAATTAATGAATTTAAAATGTAAAGACAAGTCTGCCTCAATGACTTCTTTTTTTTGTTCTCATTTTGGTGGACTTATCAATTAAATTGTGAAAGGAAATTTGCCTAGAAAATTTATTCTCTGAGGATCTTGTGCAATGATTAAAACCTTCTAATCATGCAGTGGATTGTTAGTAATCTTTTGCCAGCTTTATTTTTTTCACGCTAGAGTTACCTGATGAGAATGATATGGGAATGAAACAAAAAAAAATCTTAGGATAATGGCTATATAGAACAATGTAAAGAAGTTATCTAGGCTTTAGGCATTCATTTGGTTCCAGGCATACAAAGATCAGCTGTTGGCATAGTTGGCAGAATTCTGAATCTTTTTAATTTTAACACTTGCAGAAAACTAGTAGTTGACTGATTGTTGTTCTTACTTCAGCTGCTTATTGTCCTTCATAGATCATCATTACTCACTGTTAGGTCTTTGCAGGAACAGGCTGGACACAGGTGCGTTTCACTACAACCATTTATTCATGAAACTAACAGACGTTTTTTCCGCATAAACACAAGTACAGTAAAACAGTTAACATGGCGCTTTTATACATCGCACCTTTTTCCTATTAACCAATCATTACAAGCCTGACAGCCAGTCGCCCGGCTGTCTGGCCATTAATCATCTTACATTTTCGCAGGTAAATGTAACGCTAATTGCTAGTCTCTTGCAACTGCAGATCTGTCTCCGAATCTAACACTTACCACTTCAGGTCATCTGCATGAAAAAGGCTAGAATAGATGGATACCTTGAAATAAATCTTTCATGTTTGGATGCAGGAAGTGTTTAAGTAATATCACTATATAGTAGAATCAGTAGGCATTGAAAAGGAACAAGCCAGTGAATAACACTGAAAGAAACTTAGAGGTGGATTTATGAGAAAGCAGATGTAGAACTTTGAGGGTTTTAAAGATTGTTGGGAGAAGGAAGAAAGAAGTTTTGCATGTTCTAAACAGACTTCTCCAGCACTCTCCTGATGTCATGTAGAGTCCTTCGTGCTTGTTGAGCTTGGATGTTTGTTTGCAGACATTTCATTTCCCAAGTGGTTACCCTGGAAAATACCCGAGTCCTTAGAACTCAGGTAATGAAATGTCTGCAAGCAAATAGCCAAGCTCAGAAAACACCGAGGAAGCCACAGTAATTTCTAATATTAGTTTACCCAGAAAGCAAGGTGTTCCAGGCTTCAGTGTTAACACATAAACACTCATTCGTGTACTGTAACTAACACGTTCTGCCAGTCAATATGGATTTCCTTCTGCTTACTAGTATTTGACATTTAAGAGTTTAATTAAATTCACCCCAAGGAAGAAAATGCAGCTAGAAGAGATTTATTTCACACTAAATAGAAATGTCAGTAACTGGAATAAGAAGTCCTTGCCAAGAGCTATCAACCACTACAGCTTCACAGTGCTAATGAAGTCTGAGAACGGAGATTACCGTAGAAGGACAACACTTCACGAGAAAGCTACCAAATGGAACTGAAATGTTAGAAACACTGACATATACACACTGAGATGCCATTTAGATTTCAGGGTCTGATTATTTTTCAAGAGTATGGCTGAACATTAGTTATCCCATGAAGATAGAGAACTGTAAATCAATTGATAGAGCTTTTGCTGTCTGAAATGAGAAGAGAAAAAGAGAAAGAAGTGTTTGTTTTAATTGTAAGCTACTGTAGGCATCTGAACAACAATTTCAGTAAATGAAATAATGTAAGCAATCTTGGACTAAAGGTTTTTATTATATTGGAGAGATCTTTTATGGCAATATTCTCATATTCTCAAAATGCAGTTGCTGCATGGTGAATGGGTGGTTTCCTATAGAGCAGTGATGCTGAACCTTTTAGAGCTCAAGTGCCCAAACTGCAGCCCAAAAGCCACTTATTTATTGCAAAATGCCAACATGGCAACAACCCCCCCCCGTGGTCATTAGCATCCCCCTACATCCCCGTGCCCACTGGTGCCTCCAACTCCCCTGTGCCCATTGGCGCCCCCTGCACCTCACACCCTGCCCATGGCCTACCCAAGCTCACCGCGAGCCTTCCAGGGGCCTGTCCCAACTTCTGCAGGAATGGGAGCCCCGTATCCCTCTGGCTTTCTAGTAAAGAAATCTGTGCTGGGGCGATGGCATGTGCCCACAGAAAGGGCTCTGAGTGCCAGCTCTGGCACGCATGTCATAAGTTCGCCACCACTGCTATAGAGAAAGACTTTCAACTTTTGCCCTTGAATTTTGTCCTGAGAACTCAATTACAGACAATGCCTTAATATATTTATCTAATGTTCAAGGAGTTCCCAAGCCATGCTGCTTAATTCTCTATTCCATTATTGATACTGAAGGATATAGTATACTAATTGTGATTTTTGAGTATTCCTAGAGTATAAAGAAGTGCCAGAATTTTGAAGAAGAGGTAACATTCTTCCAATCTTTTTTAAAAGGGGAGAAGGGGGGATGGATAACCAAAGACCAACCAGCTTGATTTCAATACTGAGAAAAATCTTAGAAAAGATAACAGTGGCTTGGAAACTCTTGGAAACTAACAAAGTGATTGCCAGAAGCCAGAATGATTTTGTTAAAAG
>JANHFO010002239.1:43780-55135 GCA_032468095.1 Pareas carinatus | reverse complement strand
TCTATTCTATTCTATTCTATTCTATTCTATTCTATTCTATTCTATTCTATTCCATTATATTATATTTGTATGTATACATATAATCACATATTAGAAATATCTATCTATCTATCTATCTACCTATCTATCTAATCTATCTTATGTCTGTCTATATCTGAACCAAGCTATCTTAAATGGGCTAATTTACAAAATGCACCCAAAATCTGGAACCCATAACTCCTGTGGAATTGAAATTTGGCTAATTTTATAAAACATCTTGAAAACATAAACATTGTCATAAAACATTAAATGTCATCAAAGATTTCTTGTGGACAATTCCTGATGGAGGGGACTATTTTCAAGGCAAGTCTCTTAAGTATCTCCTTGAATCTTTAAGAAGCTTCTCCAATCCATTACAAGATGAAGTAGTATTGGTGAAGGTATTGAGGAATCTGGTAAGGAAACATCTCTGAAACCATGATCCAATATATCACAGGCTGTCTTGTTTGTTTCTAAAATATTCAGAATACCTTGCATGCATCAATTTATTTATTTTATTTATTTATTTAAATTTTTATACCGCCCTTCTCCCCAAAGGGACCCAGGGCGGTATACAGCCATTTAAAAACATATTTAACATAACAAACATAACAAAGACAATTTAAGAGAAAGTTAAATATAGTATAATATATATGGCTAAATTTAAAAGACCGCAAAATATATCCAATTTAATGCAATGCAATAAACATTGCAACAGTTCCCAAAGTTGTCCTCAGAACTTTCCTCTCAAAGGCCCAGGAGTGACCCTTTCAAAAGAACTTCTCTTTTGTGAGTTCTCCAGATCAGAAAGTCAGGCCCTTGCCATCAGGTAAACTCCAAAACTGTAAAAGGAATCATTTCCCAAATCATTCCCAAATTAACTTGGGCAGGAGGTAGAAAACCAAGGAGCCACAGTCACAGAAAAAAAAACAAGGTCAGTATTACGTTTTTACTCCCAGTTGCTTGACTTTAAGAGGAGAAAAGAAGTTTCCACTCTGTTGTAGACTAGCTGCTGGCATGTGATAAACATGAGCTTACCAGGAGTGATTTGTTGGAGATTTCATATCAATGCTCTCTACATGGGGCTCCCCTTGAGTCACACCGTAGACTCCAGTTGGTCCAGAATGCGGCTGCGCAGGGGATTATAGCAGCAAGGGGCTGTTATCACATGACCCCTCTCCTGCACAAGCTGTATTGGCTTCCTGTGGTATTCCAGGTGCGCTTCAAGTTGTTGGTTACCATCTTTAAAGCGTTCCATGACTTAGGACCTAGTTATCTACAGGATCGCTTGTTACCAGCTATTACCTCCCACCACAGAGAGGGCCTCCTCAGGGTTCTGTCGGCCAGACAATGTTAGCTGGCGACCCCCAGGGCCAGAGCCTTTTCTGTGGCATCTCCAACCCTTTGGAATAAACTTCCCCCGGAGATACATAGAATCCCAGACCACTAGGTGTTTTGCCATGCCCTAAAACCCATCTATTTGTTCAGGCCGAGTTGTCCTAGTTTCCCCTTTTATTGAATTTGATTTCAATTAGACTATTTTGGGGGTTTTTTATAGAAAAGTTTTAATTTTAAATTCTTAATAATCGGCCATTGTTTAATATTTTAAATTTGTTTTTAATGTTTTGTACTGATGTATTTTATCTGGCTGTTCACTGAAGGGCAGAAGGGCAGTACATAAATTGATGAAATGAATAAAGACTAAATATATTTTGTCAAAAATAAGAAGTTCATTATGCTAAACCATCTCCTCATTCTTCATGCCCTACTGATATTTGATGATCAGTGGTGGAAATGATAGTGTGTCTTTAGGCTGTCTCTGTTTGGCAAGACCAATGCGGAGTCATTTTAATATGATTTTGTTTCAAATGCTGTAGAATTTGTTAAGCCAAGAGGTCATGGAAGGATAATATGCTACGGCCCTTTCTGACTCACATAGTCCTCCGGCTGTCATTATTCTAGCAAAAATATACACTAAACTTTCAATACATAAGCACTGGTTGATGTAACAGCACATTCGGTTTGATGTCTTTGATAAATTCTCTGATCAAACATGGAGAGGAGCAATTTAGGGAGGGTAACAACTGTTTTGATGTCCTGCCCAATTAAAGCTAATAAAACACCATACTTGATGATGAAACGTGTCTGAAAGAAAAGATGAAATGTGATTCTGCTGTGTAATTTTAGATGGCTAAGCACAATGCCAACCTCACTTTTCAGGCAATAAATTTTACAATTTAGTTGCACTTTATCAAATGACTGTTATTACAAACAGATCACAGAGAAGAGAAAAGCTATCAGGTTTTAAGAGCAGTCCAGTAACTATGGAAAGATGCTATCCCTAAAAACATCTTGATCCTAAGTCAGTGATGGCGAACCTTTTAGAGACCAAGTTTCCAAACTACAACATAAAATCCACTTATTTATTGCAAAGTGCCAACATGGCAACATGCACCCCCCCCCATGGCCATCGGCAAACCTGCGCCCATTGTTGACCCCCCTGCATCCCATGTTCCATATGTTCCCCCTGTGTCCGGCGACCTCCTCCTTTAGACCTCCTTTTGCGGTCTAAATGTGACCTACTGTGGATTTTCTATGGCCCACTGTGGGACTTCCAGCAGCTTACCCCAGCTTCTGCAGCCCACTGTGAGCTATGTTCCCCTCCAAACTAGCTCCTCTCCTCTCTCACCTTTGCCACAGACATGGTGCCACATTTGACCCACCTGCCTTACCTCACACAGGGAAAGGAGAAAGTATTCTGATTGGGGTGCTGAGCAGAGAGGCGGGATAGATCAGAAATGTCCTTAGGTGCGCGTGGAAAGTGTTGGATTCACCGAACTGATCGGCTGGCCAGGCTCCGAAATGTCTGGCAAAACAAGTGGTCAGCCGGTCAGTTAATGAGGCCATTTCCCCCCCCCACTATTCTACCCAGCGCTAGACAGCTCGGCAGCTGTCTTTAGCAAGTTGTGATTGGGTAAGAGGTTTAGTTGTTGCCCTTAAGAAGGGCCAGTTACTGTAACCAGGCTGCTGGTTTCTGTTTCAATTATACTTGTGCTTCAATAAACATCATTGCTGAACCCGAGAGCTCCTGCCTATCTTTTCTGGAGCGAACCCAACAGAAAGTAAGAAAGAAAGCATAATGTTACTTAATAATGTAGCATTACCTTCCTGTCTTATATTCATTTAACTGTCTTGATGGCACAGGATAGCATGTATGTAAGGTAAGATAAAGAAGAGCATATAGAGTCTAGGTATAGAAGGGGAAATTATAAAATATAGATGTTTTATCACTCCTATATTGAATTATTGCTTTTCCTTCGCATGTGTACAAGCAATAAATGCAGTTTTCTTTCATTACACTTAATATTGTCAGCCCTCCTGGGTAAACCATATAAAAATATGACCAGATGAGCTAATTCTACTTTCTTATAATGCTACATTAGCATAATTTTGTAAGTCTGAGTGGACAAACGTCCAATGCCACTTTTAACCACCTGAACATTAGGGCAGGCCCTTCCTAGGTTTCTTTCTTTGATTGTGAATCCATTAGTGGCTCCTCCATCTCTTCTCTGATTGGTTCCTAGACAGCATCTCTTGCTTTCATCTCCCAAGGCCATCCACATATTCCATTACAAATATGTAGTGAGGGCATATATTACATTTAATAGAAATGCACCTTAATATAAGAATTACCATTAACATTTATTCATGCTGTCAGTTGCAGTAGTTTGGATTAAGACTCTTATCTATGTACCATTTCAAAATTTAATTTCCTCTCATATCCAGCCATCTTTGGCATCTAAAAGTTAGGCCAGTATTTCAGATTAAATAGATGTTTCTTCTGAACACAGAATAGAAAACCATAAAACATTATGGTATCAAAAAAGATGATAGGAGAAGTACTTATGACTGTGGCACATATATACAAACAATTCAATATTTTATTTTACATGAATAAAAGATAAGGGCATTTAGACAGCTAATTTTGTACAAGGATATTATTTCAGTGCTTCTTCATTTTTAGCAGATTGCTAGATGACTGGAAAAATCTTAATAAATGGTATCAAGTGAAAGAAAGGGAAGAGATCACACACAGGGTGTGACTAGAATTTGCAAAGAAAGGGAAGCGTGGTTCATTAGTAGGTCACAGAAACAGAAATTGCTGCAAATGATATATAGACAGAGTATGATATTAGAAAGACTCAACAGAATGAAATGACAAAGTTGTTTCTAGGAAATGTGGTGACTTCAGCTCTGATTTATATCATACGATAAATCATATGTTATGAAGTGTTTTAAAATATGATGGAGCTGGAAGCCATTTTCTCGCACTGTATATCAAATAGCTGGCATTGATTTCTAATATCATGTATTGTCATTTTTTTTAACTGAACTCTGTTTTAGAACTCTGAAATAGTTCCATAAGACTTGTGAGCTTAAATGTATTAATCCTAGGAAGAAGGACTGTGGCCAGGCCCTGGAAAAATCCAACTTTTTCCTACATCATGCTGGCTGAGGAATTCTGGGAGTTGAAGTTCACATAGCTGATCATTGCTAAGGTTGAAAAACACTGTCCTATTGTAAAATATGAGACTTCAAGCCAGTTTGATCTAGTGTTTAAGGTCCAGACAAGAAAGCGGAAGACTGTGAGTTCTAGTTCTGCTTCAGACATGAAAGCCAGTTGGGTGACTTTGGGACAGTCACTCTCTCTCAGCCCAACTCACTCACAGGATTGTTGTTGTGGAGACAATAGGAGGAGGAAGGTGCATGGGATATGTTCACCACCTTGAGTAGTTTGTAAAAATAACAATAAAGGTGGGATACAAATAAATAAATAAACAGGGCATGTATGGATAAACTAATGAACATGATGCATTATGCCTTAGATGAACAGGGGCCAAATGCTCCAAGGTGGTGGCTGCACTGATGGAATGAAGCAAAGCTTTGACAGATTTTCATGTGTGGTACACCATTGTGGTCACCATCTTGATTTTTAGTTAACCAAAGTTTGTGAATGTAGATAAGAAAAATTTTGATTAAAAAAAACATTGAAAATGTTTTCCAGCTTTAACAATATTCCAGTCTCTAAGCTCTGTAGTTTCCCGTCTTTTATAAGTAAATTTATAATCCACATAAAGGTAACCCTGTTGTTTTAATCCATCACTTTTTTTCCTTTCGGAAGAATCTCTTTCCCCCCCCTTCTTAAATCAGGGTATCATAGTCTCTTTTTGATAGAAGGAATTTTAAACTTTGCTCACCCAAACTGATGTCTGCTGTGTTTTGCTTTCCTGTGGTTTAATTGTTAAACCGTGGCACTGCTTTCCTTCATGGTTCGTCTACAGCTGGATGCTGCATCAAGCAGCCATTTTGGTAGATCTTCAGGGGCTTTTCTCCGCTACCAAAAATTGGCTGCCACCTAATCTCAGGTTCCCGAATGTCCCCTTTCTTCTGACACCTCTCCAGAGTGGCTTTTGGACCTGGAACGGTCCCGATCTACCAAATGTCCAGCCGTTCGGTCTGGAGTGTCCCAGACCTACCGCTTGCTGCACCACACTGTACATCAGAAGTGTTTCTTTTTGTATATTTGTTGGATGCTTATTTGTTTGTTTATTGCTGCTGTGTTCCTTGCCTTTTCAATACCAGGGAACTCATGTAGCTAACGGATAAGAAAATATAAGAAGAGTGTCCAAAGTTTGTGGTGGGGGGAAGGGGACCCTCAATAAGGTCAACATCTACTTTGCTCTCAGCTGACGCCTCCTTTCAAAGCAGCTTTATGAGTAACACTCTGATAGCATCCTCATGGCTAACAAAACATAATTGAAAAAACTCATGTTATTCATGTTGCTATGAACAACAAACCAGCTCAACATATACATAACAGTGAGGAACACTTTTTATATTGAGTTAGCAGAATAGATCAAAGCAAGCTGAAGCTAACACAAAAACATTCCTATCAACTATACAAGGCAGATGATATAATAAGACATTTCTTTTACGTGTCCAAGAAGCCCAGGCAAAACTCTGTAACTTCTCCACTGTTATCATTATTTCATCAGTTCTGGTATTAACAAAAGAGCATGCAATGAATACAAAAATGCATAAAATTGCTTAAGTGTATAAAGTGCATGAAGTGGAATGATTTGCCTTCAGAATTTGTGGGTGCTCCAGCACTGAAAGTTTCTAAAAATAGATTGGACAGATATTTGTCTGGAATGGTATAGGACAGTGATGACAAACCTATGGCACACATGCCACAGCAGGCACTCTCTGTTGCCATGCGAGTCAAGTCGCCCCAGCAGTGCCCCAGAGCTGAGCATGCTCACAAAGGAGTAGTGGTGCCAGATGATGACATCACAGGGCCATGTGTATGCTCAGAAGAGAGTAGTGGCATCGGACGATGATGTCACAGGGCCAGGTGCATCTCAGACAGAGAATAGTGGATCATAATCTTGTTAAAGTCATATGGAAAGGAAATAAATAGAAATTTAGATGGAGACTAGACAAATCTATCTTACAAGAAAAGAACTTTATAGATACAGCAAAAAAAGAAATGGAATACTACTTCAAGGAAAATAAAAAGGAGGACACATCTTTACAAAATACATGGGATGCTGCAAAAGCAGTATTTAGAGGAGTGGCTATGAGATACATGGTGAAAAAGAGTAGAGAAAAGCAGCAAAAATACAAGACTTTGTGGGAAGAAATTAAAATGCTAGAAACAAAACTGCAAAAAGACACGCAGAAAATAATTTAAAAAAGACAAATGGAAATGAATAAACACAAGTTAAATATGATTGAGTCAGAAAGAATGGCACAACAATGAAAAAATGTCAAGCAAAATTATTTTGAGAATGCGAATAAACCTGGATGATGACTGTCATATAGACTTAAAAAACAAAGAGAGAAAAAAATGATATATAAATTGAGGAACAGGAAAGGAGAAACAGAGAATGCAAAGGATAAACTACAGAAAATAATAAAAGACTATTATGCAAAATTATATGATCAAGAAAAAATAGACATTGAAAAAATAAAACAATATTTGGAGAACAGCCAAATACCACAAATTTCCAAGAAACATAAATTAATGTTAAACCAAAAAATAAGTTTGACTGAATTAACAGAGGCAATAAAAAGACAAAAAAATGAAAAACACCTGGACCTGATGGTTTACCAGCAGGGGTTTATAAGACATTTCAAGAGATATTAAATATACCATTGAATGACCTTTATAATGAATTGTTGATGGAATGTATAATACCAAAAACATGGCTGGAAGCCAATATTGTATTGATTCCGAAGGAAGAGATGGATGTGACATAAATTAAGAATTATCATTCGATTTTTCTATTAAATGTGGATTACAAAATATTTGCTTCAATAATAGCTGAGAGACTGAAGATAAACCTAGGGGATTTTGTACATGAAGATCAAAATGGGTTTTTATCAAAGAGGCAAATTAAAAACAACCTGAGGACAATATTTGTTATTTTTTTGGTAAGAATTTATTCAATTTCATACAAAAAAAACAACAATTTGCTTACATATTTCAATCAACATCAACCAACTAGTTACATTTCAAACTTCTTTTATCAGTGTTTATCACATTTATTAAAACTATTTCACACCTACTCCTTCCATCTCTTTAGCCATCTATCCAGTTTTTAAATCCATTTCCAAAAACTTCCAAATATCTTCTTGTTTTATAAAACAGTCCAAATAAATTACTACATAGTTCACAAATTAACCATTTAACAATTTTAAACATCTTAACCATTTAACTGATATCATATTTATATAATTATCCTCCAATATTCTCCATTTTTGCTTCCTTTCCATATTAATCTTCTCATTATACTAGTGGTCATTTAAACTCCAATTCTGATACTTGTAAGATTCTAGAGTAAAAAGCTAACCTCATATAGGTTTTTTTCCTATCCATTTTTCCAATTTATCTTCCAATTTAAATCTGTTTTAAACATCCTAGACCTTTTAATAGTTCCCAATCTTGAAATCTTATAATACTATCTTACTAAAATCAATATATAATAAAGTATTTGTCATATATCTACTATATCAATTTTTCATTAGCATTTAAATCCCTATGTTCCTTATACCCATCTCTTATACCTTGATAATGGAAGAAATACTGAAGAGCAACTGTTATGTTATAGAACATTTGAAGGAATAATTCACATAGGTGTCAAACTGGTGGGCCGCGAGCCAAATACAGCCCGTGGTTTATCTGTATCTGGCCCCTCAAGCAGCAAGCAGGGCACAAAGTAGTGATGACACAGGTAGGGGGTCTTTGGCCATGAGTGGGCCATTAGCGGTTGTAGGGGCATTAGCAGGAGACATGGTGGGGGTCCATAGTGGGGTCTGGGGGGTCCATGGGGTTCCACAGAGGGGTCCACAGGGATCGGGGGCTGTGATTTTGGAGGGGGGACTGTGATGGCAGTGGCAGTGACTTGCAATGAAATTGGGTCTGACACCTCTGCTGTAGGTAGTCCTCAACTTATGACCACAATTTGAATCAGAATTTTCATTGCTAAGCAATGTGAGTTGCACCTAATTTTATTATCTTTTTTGTCACAGTTACTAAGTGAATCTCTGCAGTTGTTAAATGAATCATGCAGTCATTAAGTGAATCCAGCTTCCCTCATTGGCTTTGTTTGTTGGAGAGTAACTGGGAATGTCAGTTTCCAAGAGTTGGTTTCCAATGAGTGGTTGTAAGGGCTACCTGTAATTTTGCTTTAGAGAAACATTAGAGGTGGTTGATGTTCATTCTTAATATTTTCCAGTTCTGTTTTTAAAATTCTTAAATTTTGCTTTTAATTCCTCCACATGCCATGAAATGAAATAGTCTGTGTCATATAAGAATATCCATTTCTACTGATATATATGAGTTTTCTTTGAACCACACTGTAAAAAAGAATGGCAATCCAAAGCTATATATCTCATTATAATAGTAAATTATATTATTTAGGTACAGTGGCATTTATACAATATTAACTAGAATTATTTATACTCTAATTAATTAATTATCTGACACCTCTAAAGATGAATAAAAAGTTATGTCAATGTATTCTAAAATGTTAATGTTGATAAGCATAAGTTTACTTAAATTTTACATCTAAAGCAAAATCTAGTGCTGATAAACCACTGTAAAATACATTGAATTATTGTTTATACAGTAAAGGTTTTTATCTTAAGTGTAACAATGTTAAAATCATCACTGTATTCTTTCTGTTGTTTACAAGATTAAAAAATAGAAAAGTTAAAAAAGTAATAGAAGATTAAGTGGTTTCTAACTTCTCTGTTCTTTATAACTTATTAAATTTTCAGAATGTTAAATATGTAAGTCACTTAGAAACCATACTGTATATTTATCTTGCTGCTTAATGTATTGTATATATGGAAAACATTCATGCTTGAATTTGGTTGAATTTCTGTTTGTATATATTTTACGATTGTTCCATATTCTCCAAATTGAAGATCCCATTCAGATATCATCAGAGCTTTGTCTTCCAATGATGGGCAAAATTTAATCAATCAGAATAGAGCTGGAAGGGACCTTGGAGGTCTTCTAGTCCAACCCTCTGCTCAAGCAGGAGACTTTATACAATTTGAGACAAGTGACTGTCATGCAATATTTCTTGTTGATATATTCTTGAATTATACCTTCTAAAACTAGTTGTGATTTCATTTCGATCTTAGTTTCCCAAATTTTCTGCATGGTATATGTAGTATATCTTTCCAGTACTATGTTTAGTACCACCACACCCACATCTCACTGCATCAGGATGAAGTATTTTGTGCTGAACAATAATGACAATATGCTTGAAATCCTACAATATGATTTCTCATTTCTTTTGAATATGTCGTGTTCATATTGCAGACAATTAGTTTGACTGTTTACAAACACGATTTGCGGAGTACATGATTTTAATTTTATTTGAGGGCCATTTCATGCTTTTGATTCATCAATAGACTGAAAGTAGTCCATTACAACATCATAATAGGAGTTTTGGAAAACATTATATTTCAGTAACCTTTTGAATTCCCTGACAATCCAAATAATGATTCATATAGATGATTCATTTCATTTAAGAGTGATGCAAATAGATTAGTATATTTCTACTAGGCTGAAGTATTATCTCAATTCTCTGAATTCTAATATTTCATCTACCCACAACATAAAAAGAAGTGGGGACTCCCCATTTTATCTGACTGACTGACTGAAATAAACTATACCATGGACATGGCTTATGGCTATGACCTAGATATCTAACACCTCACACTGAGAAGTCTTTCCATAAACTGATACATCAGGCTTAATCAATATGAGTAATTCTATAAATGGCAGATTGTGACAGATGACATTGGTTTAAAATATATATATTTGATGATGACCCCCTTGGCAGTAATATTGATGAGAATGTCATCTATTATTTTGTTGATACACTAACAAAGATCTCACCCTATGTAATGAAGGGATTAACATTAATGTAGCTATATGGTGTGGAACTTTTACTAGTAGTTGAAATATAAATTTAGCTTTTCTCCTAAGAAGCATCTGTTAATATTTTAAGAATATAAGTGTCATTCTGAATTAAATCAAAATTCCATTTACTTCATCATGCCAGGGATGGGAATATCCATGCAATTTTAAGATAACTTATTTTTCCCATGCTGTACCTTCCCAGTAATTAGAATTCATAGTAAGTATGTTTGTTTTAGGAGAGTAATTTCTTGATCACATTCTGAAATGAAAAATGTAAAAAATAGTGTATCTTGTTAACCAATCTTGTATTTAAACTTTGAATATGATATAATCCTCGTCCAAAGATATGGATGAATTAGTGCTGTCCATTTGCCAGTAGCAGTTAAATTAATTATTAGTTGATATTATTATAATTAAATTCAATATCCTATTATCTATTATTCATTACATATAACAAAAATTCCAAAAGTTAAAGCAGGGTATCTTAATTTTATTATTCTTTTGCATTGCATCTAACTTTGACTGTCATTGAATTCACCTTATTTACAGATTTCAATAAATATTCTGACTACACAAAACTTGGTTAGAAAAGGAGGTGGAAGAGGTGGAGGAGGAAGAGGAGGAGGAGAAGAATGATGATGATCACTATTATTGCAAGAACACTACTACTTTGTTTATATTCTGTCTTCTCTACAGGAGATCAAGGTGACTTACATGGGAGTGTTCCTGTCAGAGCACCCCTGACTTGTAACCAGTATTGGCTACAAACAGGTTCCTTGGGTACAAGGATGGTGCGCAGGACAGAAGTGTCTGTACCAGAAAGTAGCAGCAAA
>JANHFO010002239.1:6067-18214 GCA_032468095.1 Pareas carinatus | reverse complement strand
TGTGTGTGTGTGTGTGTGTGAGAGAGAGAGAGAGAGAGAGAGAGAGAGAGAGAGAGAGAGAGAGAGAGAGAGATATGCTTCCCAGAGGCCTTCGTATCAGAAACGCTCCTTTCGGCGAGAACTTTGATTACCGCCAGCAGGACGAGCGCTTAAGCGTCACTAACACTCTGGCCATTAATATCCCGGGCGTGCCTCTGAAGGGCCACATGGACATGGGCAGCGCTGCCAACCCAGGCGGGCCTGTTTCATTCCTTCCCTTGGCTGCTGAGCCACCCTGGATTGACCGCGCAAACTTTCTACCCCCCACCCATCCACCCACCTCCCGCATCTCCCCTGCGCTTTCTTTCCCTAGAGAGCAAGCCCCGCTGCTGATTCCAGAACGGGCGCATTGGGCAAGGGCCGGACCTCAACGGAGCATTCCTCCATCCGCCAGAAGGGTTTCGACCCGAGGGAGTTAATCAGCGGGCGGCTTCAAACGAGTAGGGCCGCGAATGCCCGCCGCTTCCAAGGCCAATGCGCAGTCCGGCCTTACTTACTTCCCTTCCATTTCTAAAATAATCATAATAAGGGTGCGTGACCCAGGTAGGGATGCTACCGGTGGATTCGGGGATCGACCATCTGCTTTGGGAAGGAAGAAGGCGGAGCCTGAGTTCTGAGCCGGACTTCATTTAACTGTAAAGAAACCCCCGAAGCCTCTGAGGTTCTTTGGGGGAAATTGTTCCTCTCCCCCACTCCCAAAAAAAGGGCTGAAGTAGGCGATTCCTCACTATCTTAATACTTCCGCAGACTAATAAGAACCAGACGCATTGCTGCGTAGGGTAAGTCGCTCGGAAGGAGCCCAGCGAGCCTGCGGCGTCCCCCCGCCCAGCTCCCCCCCTCCCCAGGGGGAAAAATGTCGGCGTCACCTTTAATGTTCCCAAGAAGCGAAGGAGCCTAAACTCCAACCGCTCCTTCAATGTGGGGGGGGGCGCCCCGAGTTCTCCCCAGTGTGAACTTCGTTGCAGCAGTAGCCGAAGGCTGGGCTCCTCTTGGAACCGGAAGGGCTGGGAAGGGCAACGGGCTGGAAACAGAAGCTCCTCCGGCTGCCTTGAAGCGCCATTTCGTGAGCGGACTTCCCTAAGACTTTGTTGTGAACCGTTCGTTGTATTAAAGCTGCGCTCCTTTGCCTCTGCTTCCCTACGCTTCCCCTGGGAAACGGTTGATACACACCAGCCCGGAATATATATATTATATATATATACAGGAAAATACATGTACAGCTACGGTGAATTAATCAGCTGGCCGTGGACGAAGTCTTCCGGGCCTTGATTACGGAAAGAGGGAAAGCAACCTCGGCTGCTTGTCCACTTCCTGGCAGGGCAGCTCGACGATTTGAACGGCGCCCCCTCCCTACGGTGACCTCCTTCTTCGCCGAGGTCCGTTTGGGTGGCTAGAATCCGTGGCAATGGAGGGGAAACGGGGCGTTGTTGAAACTCCTGGGTCGCCACGAGGCCCCGCGGCAGGCTTGCCCGCAAAACCCACGCGGAGCAGGCGGGATTTCCGCGAGGAGCAACTATTCACCGGCATCCCGCCCCGACACAAACGTCGAACTAAAGGCGATATGACGGAGGAGCCTCTGCCGTTCCTGGGCTCCGAAAGCACCTGGGCGAGTTTCGGCCCAGACTGCCGCTGGGGCAACCTCTCCTAAAACTACGGAGCTGAGATCTGCGGGTGCTTTTTTGCTGGACTTTGGCGCCCCCTTCTGTTTTCCGGAAGCCTTGAACCGACGCGGAGTTTGTTTTCCTTTTCAGAATCAGAATCAGAATCAGAATCAGAATCAGAATCAGAATCAGAATCAGAATCAGAATCAGCATTTATTTTGCCAAGCGTGTCTGGACACACAAGGAACTTGTCTCCGGTATACATCCTCCATACCTACACACATACGATAAGAAAACTGTGATTGCAATGATAAGATACATTCACAACCATAAAGTACATTCGTCTTGTCATGTACATGTAAGCATAAGACACATTTATAGTCATAACATTTCCTTTTCTAATCCCAGTTTACTGCTCATCCTGACTGCAAATCTTCTGAACATTCGCAGATAAGAGACTCTCGCTTGTAAGCACAGTTTCATCCCAGATCAGAGTTCAGAAGACCAGGTGACCTCCGGCCTTCTTTTTTAGAAAGAAGAATGGGGGGGGAGTGTTGGGTGCCATTCCCCTTTCCTTCATTCCATGAATTAGAATTTAGTTGGGTTTATTTCTCAGTAAACAGGTATAGGACCGGCTTGTAAGTGGATGCTGGGGGGTATCTCAGTGCCCTCTAATTAAATACATCCCCAAATAGATTCATATTTTTTTTAAAAAAGAACATCCTCAGAAGCTTCTTATTTGAAATCTTATATACCTAGTCCTCAGAAATGTTTATTTAAGAAAAATTTCCTATAGCTGACATTCCGCTACACATACACGCACAAAAAAACAACAGCAGCACACTGATACTTGCCATTTAGAAGAATATCCGCAAGAGGATATCTTAGAAGGTAAAATGTAGAAAACCACACTTTTGCTGTTTTGCCTTGTTGAAAGGAATTGTATGTGGTTGAATTTTCTGCACACACCCCTCCATCCCTTCATTGATGCTTCCCTTCTTCCCTTCCCCCGAGAGGGTTTTTTTTTCTAGGGGACTGTCCCCTTGTGACACCACAAAAGAGACTGCCCTGTTTGTACTTTTCTTGGGGACACCTTTGCCCGCCTCCACTGATATGGGAGGATCTACATCTCCACCAGCTTTTAGAAACTCAAAGTGCTCCTAGGCAGAAGGTTGAGTAAATATTTGTTTCCCAGCTTTACAGCGGGTTCTTTGAGGTGAGCTACTGCGAAGCATTTCTGCCAAGAGAGGTAATAAACGATGGCGTCCTCTCTGGAGCTCCCCGAAGAAGCTCCTCTGAAAGTCCTGGCGGTGTTTACATCTGTCTAGACCCTCCAGGGTCAGACTAGTTACGTTGGGATGAACTTGGTTTCACCGCGGGTGTCAGCGAGAGCAAGAAGGGTCAAAGGGAGGGTCAACTCGCTCGTGTTGCTCTCGGGGTTGGAGGAAGGCCTGGGGAGCATGCACTCATCCGCACGCACGCACATGCAACCTCTTGCAAGGGAAGAAAAAAAGAATCCACTCTCCTTTTGGCTGATGGGCGGTATCCCGAACACATGGGAACTCCAATATCTATTCCATCTTTCTGGAAAGGTTTCATTCCTTTTCCAGAACAACATGCATTAGATTTGCTGGGGGGGGGTGTTCTTTTAAATAAAGAACAGTATGGGTAAGTGTGTTCAAAGAGAGAACCAACCCAAGCAAGTCATAATTGCAGAAAGTTGGTGCAGAAGTATTTGGATTCCCAGCAAAGTTTACTTGAATCATTGAACGTGTTGTTTAATAGCCATAAACAAATAAGTTCAACTAGCTTCATAGTTGCTTAGAGAAAACAATCCTGTGTATACATACATGCATGCATACACATACGGTACATAGATTATTATTTTAATAAATCAATTATTTTAATAAATCAGGTAGTTGTCGCCATCAACAAGGGCCATTCTAATAAGCATATGGATTTCTCCAACACCCCTCTCTCTTTCCCACCACCCACTTTGTGCATTTGAGGGAGAATCTGGGCTTTCTAAATCCAAACAGGTCACTTTTCTAACAGGTCACTTGTAAGTAAATGCCCCAGACAGTTGCACAGATTTGAGATGAAGTTCAGCGGAATCTTGTTCCCTTTGGTGCTTGACTTCTTTATTTAGGAATGCACCTCATGTTGAGATTCCTGGCTACTTTACTTTTTCTGTCCTGCCATTTCCTCAAGAAGAGCAAGGTCATATGATTTTGCATTGTCCCATGGAAGATGGATTTCTTTTTCTGAGAATCTCTCCCTCTCTCCTGTTCCCTCCCTTTCTCTCCCTCTCCATCTTTCCCTCTCTCTCCCTCCCCTCCCTCCCTCTCTCTCTCCCTCTCTCCCTCTCTTTCCAGTTGCCTGTCTGTCTGTCTGTCTGTCTCTGTCTCTGTCTCTGTCTCTGTCTCTGTCTCTGTCTCTGTCTCTGTCTCTGTCTCTCTCTGTAAGTTGTGTGGGTGGAAATGTTGAATGGTTAGTCAAGGTGAAGTTGCTGCAGTAGATATTAATTTGTCTAAGTAATACTAACAGCCAAACATTTCTGTGCTCTAAAAATAAATTGTGAAACTATGCGTACATGGACAAACTGTTTTACAAATGGAAGATGAAGAACAGTACCTTTTATCTCAAAAGTGGAAACATCTGCTGAAACAACAACTGTTCCAAGGCTGTAGTCCTGTGTGGATTGAGTGGTGTGTGCAAGCTAAGGGGGCTTTGGAGGAATTGACTATTCCCAAGGATAAGCCACTTGACAAGAAAGAATTATGTGGGCAATTAACCAGAATAGCTCTTTTTTCATCCATTGCATTTCCCCCCATTTGATGTCATTTAGATCATACACAGTAAAATAAGAATACTATTTTCCAAAGCTAGATGTGAATGCACAGGAAACAGTAAGGAACATTTCAGAGAAAAGTGTAGATAGAATAGATAAAAATCTTATGTGAAATGATAAAATACTAACACATTTAGACATTGATGAATATATACAAGAGAAGGTAAGTTAACAGAAAGGGTAACAAAATTTAAAATAGGAAGAAACTGGTTTGAAAGGGAGCATACATAGAGCTTGCATGTTAAAAAAGCAGCCTCATTTAGAAAGATAAAAGCAAGATAGTGAAAAGACATTTTGCAATCTTCACAATTAATCATTTGTTCACATTGAATTTATTTGCTACTATTTAGATAAATAACAAAGTCAATTTTCCTTATTTAACATTTTATTGATGATTTTTTCCATGACAAAATCCAACTTTTCTATCTTGTCATATCTACAAGGATGTGAAATTTTAAAAAATGCTAATGAAACTCCACATTTGTGGTTGCATTACCATGACCAAAGGTACTAGCTCTGAAATTTGCTTTTTATGGGAGAAGTCTAAAACTGAAACTGCACAATCATGAATTCAAATTAGGGCTAGGAATTCCTCTTGTATGAATCTTGATTAGGAGTCAAGTCACAAAATATACTATATATGTGCAGTCATTTATGGGTGGTTTTGCTAATACTGTTATCTCCTACTAATCAAGATTAATAACACTGTGGAGAAGGAGCTAACCTTTGCTCCCCTAAGTGCAGGTCGGAGAAAAAGTGCCACTGCTCTAAGTCCCTGTAAGGAAGCTTCTTAAGGAAATATTTGTGAAGTAGAATTTTCATTAGGAGTAGAGGGCGGAAAGACAAAAATTGTCCCCACATTGAATGATCATAATCCAGATCAAGTTTACAATGATGGATCTTGATTTTTTTTAAAATAAAATGTATTAAACAAACATATCAACATAAAGAATCTTTAACTAATCCATGTACCTGCAGGTCAGTACAATTAAACTCCACTGAACATATCTTCCTATAATGTCACTTTTATAAAAAGTTCCACAGAGATTGCTTTTTTTCAACACATTGTTATAGGAATTATCAATGAAGACTATGGCCAAATTGTTGCTGTCTAACAATGGTCCTGAGACAAAGTATAATGTACTAGAAGGGTGTGTGACTGCAGATAAAATAAGTTATATGGTTACTAGAAGCAGATTAATCTTCTTGATATGGCTTATCCCTCTCTATAAATTCAGAGATTTTCCATTCTTTTTTCAAAATATCACTTTTAGATCTCAATGACTCTTTAGATATTTGATAAACAGACACCCAAAAATCATTAATGATGCCTCTCTATTTTTCTCCACTTATCAAATATACTGACTCAGATATTTGAACACGTATGTAGCTAGATCCAACCATAATTTTTCATCTTACTGTTCCTTGGGAAAAAAACCTTTTTGAGATATTAAGATAAATTAACAAGGACCTAGATTTAGTTGTCAGTAGTACTTAGGATCATAAATTCAGTGCTTCAGAGTCCATTTAAAGCATTACAAGGAAGGGATTAAACTAGATTATCTGGAGAATATAGTCTATTGTAAGCAGGCTGCTAGAGAAAAAATGTGACCCAGGTTCATAAAAGACACTAAATTAGCCTAAAAGGGAATTGGATAAGATTCTACATTCGTGGGAAGCTAGGAATTGTCTTAGCAAATTGTATAAAAATATGCCATCAATTAATTGTACAAGGGAAAAAAGACCTTGATGGATCTTCAAGTAATGTTATCTAGGCAAAGGAGGATGAAACATTTTAAACCCTAAAAATGAGATAATATTCAGGAGTAACTCAGGTAACACCTTTCTGATTAATTAGAACAAAAGGTGGAGTAGAGAAAAATTCAGTACAATCGAACTCATGTCAGCTCTGTAGATAGAGCAGGCCAGAACATTAAATCATCATATGAAATTGTATAGTACTTGCCTTACTTAACATATTATGTAACTACAGAAATTAATTTTTTAAAATTAATTTGGACTTAGTTTTAGCATGTTGCATGAACTCTTTCAATCTATATACTGAAAAATATATTTAATACAGTGCCCAGAGAAATGGCAACAGCTAATTAGCTGAATTCAAAAAGCTAAGCAGGATCAGTAATATTCCAGTAATATTTGAATGAATACATCAAATTAAAGCTATCCAAAAGAAGACAGTGGCAAACCATTGCCATTAGTTATCAAAGTCCCATTCTTTTTATCATCCACCTTCAGTTTGCTAGAAAAGAAATTCTTTTCAAAGTTAGTTCACTGAAGCTTTCTTTTTGAAACTCTCACAGATGAGTTGTGAGGTTCTTGCATTTACCTTAGCTACAATGTAGTCAAAGTTTTTCATAATACTGTCATAAATGTTCTTCATTATATGTTTTTCATTATACTATCATATGCCAGTGAACTGAAGCTTCTCTGCTAGCTTTCCATGTTTCAAAGAGAAGATACATAAGAGAATTTTCTATAAGTTTCAAATCTACCACAAGTCATAAAAGTGACCAGCCTCTCTCTGTTCTATATTGGCCAACATCAACTTTTCTCTCACATTATGTTTAAGGGAGACTTTAACCTGAGATTTATTTGATTCCAATCCATTATTTGCTATTTTAAACTAAGTACATCATAGCCTAAAAATACTTTCTCACATGTGATTTTTAAGCATGGAGACATAATGCACAAAGGAAAATAAGATTGTGCTTCCAGTCCCACTTCAAATACCAATTACATAGTTTTTCCACCTCAAATATTCGCAAATAGAGAATATCTGAAGGGGGAGTAAACTTACTTATATAAATTACCTCAATATGCAAAGAGCAATGCACACAATTAGTTGGCATATATGAGCTTACTGATGTGGTCAGTAGTTAATTGTGACCAGAACTACCATTAGTTATCAGACAAATTGCCAGAAATTTATGTTTAAAGTATATCTCTGGGCCACTTTATAGTAAGAGAATAAAGTTGCTCTCACAGCCTTATTAAGCTTATTAAATTAAACTTCTTAATTTACATTCAAGATTGCCAGAAATATCAGCCAGAAACATTTGTCTATGACCAATTTAATTATTTTTCAAAAGTAATCATGTCTGACCTAAATATTGAAAAAAAAGCTTGAAAAATTAAAATATCTGTTTGATATCATGTTACACTTGATATTCTTGTAGTTTTTGAAGTAAATTTATATGATAAGTCTAAAATATTGAAAGAATGAATGAATTACTAAATTGCAATAGAAATAGTCTTTCATTGTAGCATTTAATGAGAAAAATATCTCCAAAATGATTCCATAGTTGAGATCAGAGAAATGGACTTAAGCATCGGGAATAAACTTTTCTGAAACTCAGCTCTTCTGCAAAATGTGGAGGACTGTGATGTCAACTTCAGTGGTATACAATTGCTTAGTTATGTGGCCCCATCTGCAGAATATTCTCCTGAGGGCAGCCATCATCAATCTTCTTTTCCAGCTGTTTTCAGAACAAAAGAAGCCATCCTTGTGGTTCTTTTGATTATCAACCATGGACCATTTATTTTCTCCTTCAGCACAGATGGAAAAGTGGAAAGAGAGGAGAGCCACAGTTCTGATGGGGTAGATGGGTCATTAGGTCTACACTTTAATTATAAAATTATGCCAAGGTCCAGATGACTTTTTGGTAGCAGACAATATGTCAATTATTTATATTAAAAACTATCCCTATACATTTGTAAGTCTAGAGTAAGATAAATAATAGGTGTTTCATCTCCAATTATAAAAATATGTTCTCAGATGAGAGAAGAAAGCAAATGGGTTGAAGAAAGCAAGCATAAGGTTGCCACATGTGGCAGTATTAAAAAGCTGTTGTATAATTACAAACACAACAAGGAAATAGTTACTTTAACTTCTTTATAAAAAATGCAATATAATACATATACTTTTATTCTATGAACGCTTTTTGTCAATAAGATATATTTATGATATGTTAAAATATATATGTTTTCCTGTCATGGGTTTTATCAGAGCTAAAATCTCAGCTATAGCAGCAATGGGTATAAGAAGAAAATCTGTTTTAGAAAATTATCCTTTTTGATTCTGTGGCACAGGAAAGAACAATCTTGTGTCCCTATTTTAAGGTGAGGATTTTGCTTTGCTATGCCCTGTTCTTCTTTGTATCTCACTTTAATAATGCAAATTCAGACTTAAATCTCCATCCTGAGTTTGTGTCCAAACTACAGATTTTTGGCCTGCTTTGCTTATCTAATATCCTCCTTTTTGTAATGTCTTTCCCGATGAAGAGTTCTGGAGAACTTCCAACTCATTTGCGTTATTTTGGTTGGTTCTAATGAGGACACTTCTCTATTATGGATCCTGGAGGTTTTTCTCATAAAGCACTATAGATAGAACTCACTGTCTTTTTGTCTATCATCTTTCAATCTTTTCTTATAATTAGACCGGTGTGACAATGTGAATTTCTTCAAATAAATTTTAATTTTTAAAAATCTGCACCATTTGAAACAGTCAAGGAATGAAGCAATTGCTACCAGAACCAACTTTTAAAAACAGCCTTCATTTTCTAAGCATTGTCAGTTCATAACAACAAAAAGATTCTTGTGAAGCTAGACTGCAAAAACCTGTAAAAAATACCTCTCCATTTCTCTTTATTTGTACCTAAACATCCATCCATCTCTTTTTGCTTATATAGTTGGCAATATTCCTTTGTTTCTGCATGTAAAGGATTAGTGAGAGCTCCAATTCTGCATCTTTCTAATATCAATCAAAATACAATATTGCTCAAGATTGTGTGTATAGTCATGGCATTTCATTTGCTAGATAAGAATCCATTAGCACAACTTTACAATGGGATTTGACATACTTTTTGTGTGCTTTATCTCTCTGATTTCCCCCTCTTTCACAGGCCATTTCTAGCTGAAGTTTGCAAACAGCATGATAATGATGGAAATCACAAAAGGAGAAGCTAAATGGCTGCAGATGCTATTATTACACTCTGATTTCCACAGGCTCAGCAGGGCTCTGAGACATTAAAAGTAAGCCTAGTTAAAGGGGTTTGCTGCTGCAGCTGTGACTAAGAATCTGGACAGCTTATCTCTGTCATCAGTGAGTCTCAAGGCTCTGATCATGCGATCCATAGAGTACCTATGGCATGGAATATAAATGTTCTTTAATTCCCAATAGAAATTGAGAGACTGTAATGAAAGTTTCCAGTAAAACTCCCTTAATAAACATAGATTGTCAAAGCAATTTCAGTCTAGAGAAGTCCCAATAGGAGTGAAAACAGCCTTGGTCTTTCTGTGGCAATAGAGAGAAAAGCATAAAATTAGACAGTTCACTTGCAAGTCTTCCAGAAATGCATTTTAGGTTTTCAGTGCCAAAACTGGCTATAAGTCAGCACTGTGAAAAGCATGTAAAACTCCAGATTCAATTAATGGCCTCAGCAGATAAGCAAAAGCTGTAGTTTTAAATTCCAGGAACCACTGTAGTCAGAAATAGTCCATGTTGTCTGGGAAGTAATTGCATTATTAATAGCATAATTAATATATTTACATCATTTGGGGTTAATTTATGTCTTTGTATGAATTTATTAAGGTTTTATATTGGGAAATTATGCAAGTTATGTAAAACCACACATTTATGCAAAATGCATATATAGATTTACATAAATTCAGAAATAATGTAGATTTGCTTTTAATGGGTTCTTCATAAATGGTTCATTAAATCAAGGTTTTCTTTCAATAATGTATTTTTTTGGTGATGGCTGCTTTTCTCAAAGACTAGTAAAAATATGTGGCTAAAGATAACAAGTTTGAATACTAGGGTTTTAAGATCAGCCCTTTTGAAAAATAGTCAACCTTGAAATGAAAGACTTTCCACTGTACAATGAGGAAGGAGTATTACAGAAGTATTAAATCATTCAGTGGAATATCATCGGTGGAATACACGGAAAATATTAATTGGCTCATGAACTTTTTGACCTTTATTTATATACTAATGCTTTTAGAATGAGAAACAAACAAGATGAGCTTGAATAAATTATACAGGAAACAAATGTGGTTTCACATGTATAACAGAGCTGGTGGAACAATATAACTATTGGCTAATACAATTTGTTAAAAAAGCAGAAAAATAGAAAAGTAAAAGAAGTATTTCGCATCCACTGAGAATGTAAATACCTTGAAAACAATGTGAGTAATTTCAAAAGTCAGCATGGATGTGTCAAGAAGTCTTAATATATTGCTTCATTTTTAACCAATTGACTTGCATAATAAATTGTGGAAATATGGAATCCAATAGAGGTAATATATTTCAAGAAATCAAATAATTTTAATCTTGAAAATCTGTCATCTAGACTTCAACATATACAGAACGAGAACTGTTACATATTCAAAATGAATTTAGAAGCGCGGCAGAAAAAAGGAAAGTTATAAAACAGTGCTTGTTTTTGCTTTTTATTCATTACACTAAGACTTTTCATTGTTTAGACTACCAAAAACTGCATATCCCTTAAAAGTAAGGGGCATCTGACTTATCTATTGGACAATTTATGATGACCAGGAAACAACAATTAAAAATAGGATATGGAACAGCCAAATCAATCTAAATTAGAAAAGAAGTGCACCAAAGTTATTTGTTTGTTTATATATTTCACATTTATGAAATGCCCATCTCCCTCAAAGAGGCACTATTTGTTATATGCCAACACTTTATTTCATTAACTTATAGAAAGGGCATATAATACAAAACCTAGGGCTAGAAAAATTAAGAAATTGGAATTAAACTTTTGCTGAAAAAAAACATCAATAATCTCAGATATGCGATATTATAAATCTGATAACTAAAACTGAAGAAAGCTTAATTTAAAGTGAAAAGAAAACATGCAAAAACTGTTCTGCTACTCATTATTTAAAAACCCCTAAAATTATATTCAAAGAAATCCCAAACTGTAGCAGCAGGTCTGAACTAGAGGGTAAAGGTTGGAGATCTCAATTCTCTTCTTCCAGAAACCCTCTAGTATTTACAAACTGGAGCTCATTCTCTTGCCTCATGTCGCTGCTTATTAATTATCACAGACATTACCGATTTATTTGAAAAATGCCTTTATCTAGTATCTAATTTAGTTAAATATGAAAAGAGAGAATTATCACAGCCTTTATAGCTACACAATATAAAAAGGAATAAATTCTATAATGTCATAGCCTGGGCTTTATAGCCTTGAGGTATATGATTAGGTAGAACAGTTATCCTTTTGGAATATAAAACCAATCACAAAGAACAAAAAAAACCAGTTCATTAAAAATTATGTGTGTGTGTATGAATATATATATATGGGGGTTGTAACATGATTTAAATATATATATTTAAATCATGTTACAACCCTGAGTCTTTCGGGAGAAGGGCGGTATATAAATCTAAATAAATAATAAATAATAAATATATAATGTTACAACCCCTAGTATGGCCCCTTTGATGGGAGGAGGGAAATGTCTCCTTTTTTCCTTCATTTCTCAAGAATTATCAGGTAGTAAGCCAGTACTTTTATGTTGTCTTTTATTATATATATTTTTGTGCTGGCACATAAATAAATTCAAGGAAGACTAGGATAAATCTATTTCGAGCTTATTAGCTCTCATCAG